>LPNX010046568.1:32772-69140 GCA_001517045.1 Pseudotsuga menziesii | reverse complement strand
TTCCTTGAATCCTTGAATCCTGTGTAATTCTCGATCAAGGATTTGAATTACTTGAACTTGCTAAATACTTCATCTTTGTTCTTCATAAAGTATATCCATGCTTTTCTAGAAAAATAATCAATAAAAAGAAACATAGTATACATACCCACTTAGTGAACTAGATGACATTGGACTGCATACATCGAAGTGGATGATTTCCAAGATTCATTTTGCCTTGCTCTTGCTACTTGGAAATGTATTCTTTGTGTTCTTCCCTTTCGCATATCCTTTGCATACACCTTCATGTTTTGTCTGCATTTCTGGGAGACCTTCAACAACTTTGCTTGCAAGTGGTAGTGATTTGTAATGCACATGTGCAAGCCTTCTATGCCAAAGCTCATTTGGTTCTACCGAGTCATGAACCAAAGCTTGTTCTAGTTGGCCCTTCAATTTGTATAGTCCTCCTTCTTGTTCCCCAATCACTACTGCATCATCAAAAGACTTTCCCTTTGGACACATGAGGACTTGGCCATATACAAATGCAACCCTCATTCCTTTTGTATCCAATGCAGATATGGAGAGGAGGGTCTTCTTTAGTCTAGGTATAAACAATACATCTTTCATCTTGATAGACTTTCCAGAGTCTAGCTTGTATGAGGATTCACCACTACCTTTTATTGGATACTGGTAGTCATCTCTGAGTTTCACTTTGTGAGGTGATTCATGTTCAGATAGTTTCACAAAGGATTCCTTGAATCCTTGAATCCTGTGTAATTCTCGATCAAGGATTTGAATTACTTGAACTTGCTAAATACTTCATCTTTGTTCTTCATAAAGTATATCCATACCTTTCTAGAAAAATCATCAATAAAAAGAAACATAGTATACATACCCACTTAGTGAACTAGATGACATTGGATTGCATACATCAAAGTGGATGATTTCCAAGATTCATTTTGCCTTGCTCATGCTACTTGGAAATGTATTCTTTGTGTTCTTCCCTTTCGCATATCCTTTGCATATACCTTCATGTTTTGTTTGCATTTCTGGGAGACCTTCAACAACTTTGCTTGCAAGTGGTAGTGCTTTGTAATGCACATGTGCAAGCCTTCTATGCCAAAGCTCATTTGGTTCTACCGAGTCATGAACAAAAGCTTGTTCTAGTTGGCCCTTCAATTTGTATAGTCCTCCTTCTTGTTCCCCAATCACTACTGCATCATCAAAAGACTTTCCCTTTGGATACATGAGGACTTGGCCATATACAAATGCAACCCTCATTCCTTTTGCATCCAATGCAGATATGGAGAGGAGGGTCTTCTTTAGTCCAGGTATAAACAATACATCTTTCATCTTGATATACTTTCCAGAGTCTAGCTTATATGAGGATTCACCACTACCTTTTATTGGATACTGGTAGTCATCTCTGAGTTTCACCTTGTGAGGTGATTCATGTTCAGATAGTTTCACAAAGGATTCCTTGAATCCTGTCATATGTTTGGAAACACCACTATCTATAAGCCAATCATTGCTGCCATGTGTGATAGTTCCCATGAGAGCGGAAATCAGAACATATTCTTCATCACTTGAAGAATCATCACTGTTTTGTCTTTTTCTCTTTGTGGAAGGTTCATCATCCTCTGCAGCATGAGCATGATGTCTTCTCTAGTTTCCCTTCTTCTTGTGAAATCTACTTTTGTTTCTAGGACAATCTCTAGCAAAGTGTCCTATTTCATCACATGTATAGGAAATGAACTTAGACTTATCTCTAGGATTTCTAAAGTTATTCCTTTGATGAGAGTACTTACCTCTGTGGTGGCTAGATCTATTTTTCTTGGATTGTACTATGAGAGCTTGATATTTACTTCCCACCTTTTCTTCTCGAGATGATATCTGAGCTTCTTCTTGAGAGAATTCTTCCCATAGTCTACTGAACTTGACTAACTTCTTTCTAGCAGAGATAACTTGAATGCAAGAGTCTCGTGTCCTAGGGAGACCATTCAAGGTGGTCATTACAATCTCTACATTCTCCACTTCTTCATCTACTGCTTCAAGTTTTTCTTTGATATGGGAGATCCTTGTGAAGTATGAATGTATGGTCTTCACATTCTGGATCATTACATGCTTCAACTAGTTCCTCAAGGTCATCTTTCGGTTTATGTTCTTTCCTTCAAACAATTTGGTTAGGGCATCAAACATAGCTTTAGGTGTATTTAGGGGAGGAAACCTATGGTATGAGGTGATCCTTGATTGAATAAAAAATAATCCTCTTATCCATAACCAACTTCTTCTTGTGTAAGGCCTTATCCTCATCTCCCTCTGGAACTCGAATCTCCTCATTGATGTAGGAGTCGAACTCATTTTCTTCCAGGACCAGGGAGATTCTATACTTCCAGGCTCATAAGTTATCAGCTCCCTCAAGATTTTCATCAATATTGGTATGATGAGACATCTTAACTGAGAACCTCAAATGGAAATACAAAAGATTTAGATCTTACCAGGTCAAGATGTTGGATCTGAATCTGGAGCTAAATTTTTGTAGTGTTGGTTCAGGAGTAGATTAGGGTTTGACTTTCCTAGAGTTCTGTCCAACAAAAATATTTGATCTTGATCTCTAAACTTTGATTTTTAGTAGGAGATCAATCTAGGCCTGGGCTCACTAAAAAATTCCACTTCTGTTGAAAGCCCTAATTTTTGGCACTAGTGTCGGGTCAAAAACTGAAAACGCTTAGAATCAAATTCTGCTTTGACAGAAAGATGCACCCTGTGGAGGAGAGTCAGTCCAACCTTATTTTTCTGAAAATCTATGGAGAGAGATCAAAAAAGTAGGAATCCCTAGTTCCTGCAGCTGGATAGTGTCTTCTTCTCAGGTTAGCTTTGATACCATGTTAGATTTTTATTATTTAAGCTAGCATTAACTTAGGATCTTAACTAAGAGAATAACAAGCACAACAATCAAACACATAAGACAATGAACACAAATATTTTCCTCAGGGAAACCATAAAGGAGAAAACCCCACAACTTCCTCAGAGATAGAATAAGCACCAAATAGCAAAGCCCCAAAAATAGTAAGATGATATCCCGACAGTAGTATCCTCTTTCTTTCTATCCCCAACAACTTCTTCTTCCTCAACTATGTGCTACAACTGAGTGTGAGTGAGTGTGTTATAAATAGAGAGGCCCACTCTCTATTTATACTAATTCCCAACTTGACAATGACTCACTAGGTCTGACTTCTCTAGGAGAGTCTAATAACCCTAGTGCCCCAGAACTGCGAGGACTTTAACCCTTGAACAATAGGAGGGTTACCCACAATGACTTGACATGACTTGTTTACATATAGAACCTCTCGATAGGAACATTGGGGCATTACATGACTCAAATACATTATAGACACTTCCCGGAATAAACATTGGGTGCAAGACAAAAGATATACAAGTGAATACATTTCGAAGTTACAAATACATCAACATTCAATTTTCTATTCGCGACTTCCACACTATCATTTAGTAGGATAGTGTCGAAAATATCAGAGTCTTTATCCTCTAGGGCTTCTTCAACATTATGCCAGATGAGAATTTGAACCTCTAAATACTCTACTTCGGACATGAAAAACTAACTTTAGCATAGAAAACAACGTAGCAGATTAGTTGACAGCTTTGTTTGGAGATTTGTCCAAGGTGGTGCTTTCTGCACAGTTCGAAACCTCGCTTTTTGATGCTCCAGAAAAAAATGGTCTAAATCCACGTGCTAGCATTTATACTATTTTATTCTCCTTATCCGACCATGCATATTTCCATTCAAATGGGGCATTAGCCATAGATATGGAACCTTTTAATCTAAGCCATTTAATATTGATCACTGGTAACTCGCACTGTCATGTTTCCTCTATATAACCCTTCGCACACTTTAAATCCAAAGGATTCAAAATTTTAATCTCATCCATCGATCAAAACCACCTTACTTTTGTGCCATCCAAGTTGGAGGGACCTACCAAATTTCACCAATTTTAACCGTGATTCCTTATATGCACGTACGACCAATGGAATTGTACCTCACCATGGATCTTTCTTTGTTGCAATATTCATCGTCGAACATGCCCTCCTTTCAACCCATTCAGCATATTTGAAATGTTGTCTTCCACGAGCACTTTAGATCAGCGAAATTCACCTCCGCCGCTGATCTAATCCACTCTCAATCCTGGTCATCGAAATCTATTGGTGCTTAATTGATTCCAAAAACTGGAAATGTCCTTTTTCATCGTGCACTTCATATTTTTGAAATATCCCCCCCACCCTTCGTCGATCTGACTTGGCCATTGATCGCCGCCATCGAAATTCGTTCCTTCCCACATCACTCCGCTGATCTAAATTTTCTCTTTTTTCTCACATTCTCAACACAAGGGGATTTTTTATGACTCTGGATATCATGCTTCCCTTCATCTGACGGGTCGTGGCACTTGCGGTCTGGTTTGTTCCTGCTTTCACCCAAAAACTCGAATCCATTCTCTCAAGCCTTTCCTTTCCTACAGAAACTCATCAAAATTCTCCAAGGTCTTATGACATAAAAATTTGGTAGACCTTGTTTCTTCTCTTTTAGATCCAACCCCTCCCATCTATTTAGCACAAAATTAGTGCTAACAGGATCAAGAAATTTGTATATGTAAAATACTTACATTTGGATCTATGGGTAAAAAATTGAGAGGACATGCATTTGACCATATTGAAAAGATAAAGAGGATGGATCCATTTAAATAGATGTGGTATAAATATTTACACATATTCTTTATGCACAATTTAAATTTTGAACCCGCGATTATGTTTAGGTCAAGTGTTTCTAAATGGTCTAGGTATGTGAGATAAAACTCATAAGAACTCAAACCATGAGTTGATTTGACGAGTCACATATTGTAATGTATTTATATCAATTGGATAGTTTGATTCCATCCACCATGACTCCAATTCCATATATGTGTGGTTCTTTTCACTTTTCTCTATTTCATGATAGCCTTTGTGTTAAGGAACCCAATATTTAACATTTCTTGAAAGTGGAAGAACAAGCCTAAGAAAACCAAATTCAAGCATGGTTTCAATGGATCAAATATGGGAACCAACCCATAGTTAAGGAGGTTTCTAAGAATAAACCCTCATGCTAGAAATTTTAGCACAATCAATAGATTGTCAAAGCATGGAAACTTAGGGTAATGAATTGAAACTATGGTTTCTCCGTAAATTAAATAAAAAAAGGTCTAATAGGGAATAAATTCCAACACATTTCTTGAATGAAGAAATATTTGATTCTATCATGAATGATTCCAGGCTTAGTACTCAATGATTTTGGAGGCATTGGATCCTCTGAGTGTTTCTCTTCTTGAACTTTATCTCCCCTATGAAACTGCAATCCAAATCCTATGTCTTACAGGTTTCTCTACTTAGTCTCCCTTAGTTGGTCGTGGGTACAACTCCTCTCTCCCAATGATTCCTCACCGGGTTTCTAGCTCTGCTTAGTCTCCCTTAGTTGTGTTGTTGTATTTGTAACTTCAGAAGATATTCTGATTTATATTATCATTGTATATTGGTGTACCCCATCAAAGATGTGTTTCCCTCCTTTCCGGATGTTATTATTGTATATGGTCATTGAGGTAAAACTTGTGTTGTAAGTTGTGGAATTAGTCCCCACATTGAATATAATAAAATGTATTTTTGAATCTTCCTAGGTGAAGTCGGCCTTGATAGGGTAAGAGATTCATCCCAGACATGTTTTAGTTCAGTCAATTGATTTGTATAAATAGGGAGGACTCCTCCCTAATTTATACACACACTCACTCACTCAAGTTCACATGAAGAGAGAGANGAGAGAGAGAGAGAGAGAGAGAGAGAGAGAGAGAGATGCAGACTACTTTTTATTCTTGGGTTTTTCAATCTTGTGATCTTTTCTTAGTGACATAACTATTCTGAGGAAGTTTGCAGAGTTTTATCCTTTATGGTTTCCTTGAGAAAAATCTATGTGTCTTGTGCATATGCTCTATCTTATGCATCTTATTGTGCTTGTTATTATTTTAGATAAAGATCCTAATCAATTTGAATAATATTAGAAAAACTAACATGGTATCAAAGCCTCTTTGAAAAAAGGAATTGTGCAGCAACAGAAAATAGGGATTCCTAGTTCAAGGTCTTCTCTCCACAGATCATCAAGAAAAGAGGGATAGGCTAAATTTCCCTAGGAGGCCGCATCTTTTGGTGGAAGTAGAAAATTTGAATAAGTTTCATTTTTTAACCAGACACTAGTGCTAGGAGAAACAAGGGAATAAATTTTCAGAGGATTCCCACCTCAGTTTTTAGAAAATGACCTTGCTGAGCAACTCAACTCAAGGAAATGCATTTTTCTATCTAGATAAAACTCCAAAATTCCAGGTTTGTAAAATAAGGGTTTCTCTTATAAACCCTAGGTCAGCGAGCTCCAGAACTAGGACAAACACCTCAAATTGGTAATATTTAAATCTATGATAATTCCATTTGAGTTTCTCATTTCAAAATGACTCATCATACCCAGCTTGAGGATAAGCTTGGGGGACATGAAAACTTCCAACCATGGAAGTACATGATCTCCCTAATCCTTGAATAAAATTATTTGGATAATTATATAAATAAGGAAGTTCTAGAACCAATGGGATATTAGGATAAGGCTATCCATAAGAATAACTTATTCAAGGACAAGAGAATCACTGCATATTCTATTAAGGATCATCTCATTCCCCATGTGCCATCCTTAAAGACACATAAGGAAGTGTTTGATGCTTTGACGAAGCTGTTCAAAGGAAAGAACATCAACCTAAACATGACATTGAGGAACCAACTGAATAATGTGAAGATACAAAACTCAGAGACCATGTTATCCTACTTCACAAGGCTTGATCAAATAAAGGAACAACTTGAAGCATTCGAAGAGAATGTATAATAAGGAGAGATTGTTATGACCACCTTGAATGGTATCCCTAGATCATGGGATTCATTCATTAAAGGAATATGCACCAAAAGGAAGTTGATCAGGTTCAACAAACTCAAGGAAAAATCTACAGAAGAAGATGCTCGACTCATAACACGAGAAGAAAATACGGAAGCAACTAAAGATCAAGCTCTCATAGTTCATGCCAGAATATATAATAGAAATAAGGAGGATTACCATCACAACAAAAGGGAGACCACCATCACAAAAGACAAAAGAAATTCAAAAGAGATCCTTCCAACATTTTATGATACACTTGTGATGAGAAGGGACATTACTCCATAGATTGTGCCAGAAAAAAGAGGCTCCTTCAACAAGAATTCAAATAAGAAAATACATCATGCTCACAATGCTGAAGATGATAAACCAACAATAAAGAGATTCAAAGAATAAATTGATTCTTCAAGTGATGAAGCCTTATGTCTTAATCTCAACACTCACAAGAACGATCTCACATGGAATTAATTATTGGATTGTAGATAGTGAGGAATCCAAACATATGATGGGATACAAAGAATCATTCATCAATTTATTTGAGCACAAGTCACCTCACAAGGTGAAACTTGGGGATGATTATCAATACCCCATAAAAGGAAGTAGAGAAGCATCCTACAAGCTAGAATTTGGGAAATATTTGAAGATGAAAGATGTGTTATATGTTCCATGATTGAAGAAGAATACTCTCTCCATATTAGTACTATATGCAAAGGGAATAAGGGTTGCATTTGTTGTTGTCGAAGTCCTATTGTGGCCAAAAATAAAGACAATAGATGATGCAAAAGTGATAGGAGAGCAAGAGGGAGGCTTGTATAAGTTGAAGGGACAACCTTAACAAGCATTGGTTCATGAATCCATAGAACCAAGTGAACTATGGAACATAACTCTTGCACATGTAAACTATAGAGAACAACTAATTGCAAGCAAAGCGTTTTCAAGACTTCCAGAAATCCAGATAAAACATAAAGGAATTTGCAAGGGATGTGTGCAAGGAAAGAATGTAGGGAAGACATTTCCCATTAGTTTAAGCAAAGAAAAAGGAATACTGGATATAATGCACTCATATGTATGTGGTCCCATGTCATCCATCTCACTAAAAGGGTATGTATACTATGCTTCCTTTATATATTATTTCTCGCATAAGGATTGGATATATTTTTTGAAAGGGAAAAATGAAGTATTCAACAAGTTCAAAGAATTCAAATCCTTGGTTGAAAATCACACTAAAAGGAATATCAAGACTCTACAGTCAGATAATGGTGGATAATTCACCTTGGAATAATTCAAGGAATTTTGCAGAGAATTTGAGATTAAGAGGGAGTTGATCACTCCATTCAATCCTCAATAAAATGGCATTGCAGAATGAAAGAACAGAACAATAATGGAAGCAATGAAAGAAATGATACATGACTAGGATATTTCGATGCACTTATGGGAATAAGTAATAAGGAAGATTGTGTATATATAGAACTATACTCCTCATTGAATACTGGACAACAATACTCCTAAAGAGGATTTCTCAGGAGAGAAATTAGAAGTCAGCTATCTCTGAATATTTGGTTGTCCACTATACATATGCATCCTAAAGGAAAAGAGGACCAAGCTCGATCCTTCAGGAAGGAAGGGAATATTCATAGGATATACTGACACTTCAAAGGAATACTGAATATACTTCCCATGATTTAAGAATATCGACATCAATAGAGACATAACATTTGATGAAGACTCGACATACTCTAGATCTAGAAAACTACCTATTGAAGATATAGAAGAACCTAAATCAATCAAAGTCTGAGTCACATAAATAGAATAAACAATTTTAGAATATCCTGAAGGTCACAACATGGAAGAACCACAAGATCCTATAGAACCACTTCATGAGAAGAAATCCCATAAGAGAAAACTAGCATGGGCACGGGAACTAATACAAGATGTAGAAAGGTATGGTGCTCCAGATGGGATGCATTGAGAAAGGAAAGTACCTAAACCATACAAAACATATGTGGCCCTACTATGTGACACCATTGATAAATAACCTTCCAACTATGAAGATGCCTACAGAAAAGAAAGAATGGAAGGATTCCATGTTCGAGGAGTATAAGTTGATTATGAAGAGTGATGTCTGGGAGATAGTTCTGAGACCATAAGGGAAGTCTGTCGTGACTTTGAAGTGGATCTACAAGATCAAGCATGCTACATATGGTAGCATTGAAAAACACAAGGTAAGGTTCATGGTGCATAGCTTCTCCTAGAAAGAAGGCATAGACTATAAGGAGACATTTGCATTCGTGGCATGGTTGCAGTAATAAAATGGAAGACACAAAAAATGCACATCAAGACAACATTCTTGAATGGTGTAGTTGAAGAGGAGTTGTACGTGGAGAAGCCACTAGGATTTGAGACACACGACAGGAAGACTCATGTGTGCAAATTAAATAAATCCTTGTACGGATTGAAACAAGAACCCAAGACATGGTACAATATGATATAAATATTCTCTATAAGCTTAGGATTTACCAAGAGTATAGTGGATTCCACCCTTGACTTCAATGTTTAAGGCGAATGACTGGTGATGCTCCTACTATGTGTTGATGGAATGTTTATGACAAGAGAGGATGAACTCATTGTAGATGCAAAGAGGAATCTTTCCACTGCGTTCGAAATGAAAAACCTAGGTATGGTGAACTATTTGTTACGAATGCAGGTGTGGAATATTAAGGATGGGATCTTCCTTCATCATGGAAAGTATGCAATGGATATTTTGAAGAGATTCAGAATGCTCGACTACAAGGCAATGGCTACACCTATGGCATCAAACTTGAAGCTACTATGTGATGCTTCATCAGATATAGTTGATTCCATGATGTATTTTTATATGATTGGTTCATTGATGTACTTAATGAATACAAGACTAGACATATTATTTGATGTGAACACCCTGATCCAGTTCATCGCATATTCAAGACATGTTCACCTAATAATTGAAAAGCATGTATTGAGGTACCTGAGGGGTACAATTGATTATGGGCTCAAGTATAATGTGAATCATAAGATTAACCTACATGATTATTTTTATTCGAATTGGGAAGGAAAGGACACTGTTAGGAAAAGAGCTTTGGGATTCTACTTCAGTTTGGGATCCGGTATGATATCCCGGTTTAGCTGGAAGCAGTACTGCATGGAACTGAGTACATATGAGACATAGTATTTTGCATCTTGTTCATCTAGTTGTGACATAGTATGGATTCGAAAGATACTGTCTGATTTGTTTAATCTCAAGTTAGAGGCGAATTGTATCTTTTGCAACAACCATAGACGTTGTGTGAATTTTTTAGAGAATCTGTTGTTCCATGAAAAGTCAAAGCACATTGAGATCAAGTATCACTATATCTGGGATATGGTGCAAAGAGGAGCACTGAAGCTCTAGTATGTGGTGAAGGATGAGGAGATAGCTGATGTGTTAACCAATCCACTATCCAGAGTGAAGTTCGAGTACTTCAAAGAGATATTTGGTGTTATCTAGATCGAAGTCCCTAGAAAGAGGGAGTGATGATTTATTTCATGGTGGAAGATGCGAGTTGTTCTCAGAAATAATCATTCATGGCATGATCCCATGCTAGAGATGATGAGAATACCAAAATATGTAGATGCATTAGAACAATATGTCACATGGGAAGGAATACAGGTTTTCCCCGGATGTAATCAATATTTTCATAGTACACAGCTTGTCTCAGGATGTAATCAGTCCTGTTAGGTCATTTGTGGATGTAATGAGTCTTGGTGTAGTACGCTGAGTTATCCTTGGATGTAATGAGTCCTGTAAAGTTGTCCCTGGATGCAATCATTCATGGTGTAGTACGCAAGTTATCCTTGGATGTAATGAGGCTGTGAGGTTTTCCTTGGATATAATAAGTCCCGACATTGTATGCAGGTTTTTCTTGACGTAATCAGTCATTATGTGTTCCCATGTTGGAGATGATGAGAGGTCACAAGGAAGTTGGTGTGCGCCTAGAAGATTCTCACATATTGGTAGACACCATTCATCATTGAGATGTAAAAGGTCCTGGCATGCTCCTATGTTGGTAGAACGTGGGTTGATCATGGAGAGACATAATGCACTTGGTGTTCTCCTAGGAGATTCTCGCATAGTGTTAGAAACAAGTCATCTTTGAGACATAATGAGTCATGGCGTACTCCTATGGTTGTAGAATGTAGGTGGTTTGTGGTATGCAAATGGGTTGTGCACCATGTGCAATGATGAGATGATGTGGATACGACGAGATGATGGTAGGAGACGTAGTCATCTTTGAGACATAATGAGTCATGGCGTACTCCTATGGTTGTAGAATGTAGGTGGTCTATGGTATGCAAATGGGTTGTGCACCATGTGCAATGATGAGATGATGTGGATACGATGAGATGATGGTAGGAGACATAGGTTATTGAAATGGCAATGTAATGTATCATCTTGGGATGTACCTACAGGATTAATTTCTTGTGGATATGATGAAAACCTAGATGAGGACTAGGCCTACATCCAAAATGTAATAGTGTTGGCTATGTAGAAACTTCCTATGACAGATAGATCTGATGGATGTCACTATTCAATGATAAAAAAAATGAGGACTATGGCAGCAACAATGATGACGATTCAACAATGATGACATGACCAGATGTGTTGATGATTATGGCAAGAGAATACCTTCCTAGTTAAGAGGGAGTGTTGTTGTATTTATAACTTTGAAAGATATTCTGATATATATTATCATTGTATATTATTGTACACCATCAAATATGTATTCCCCTCCTTTAGATATGTTATTATTGTATATGGTCATTGACATAATCCCCTCGTTTTAAGTCGAAGCAATAGTCCCCAAGTTGAATATAATAAAATGTATTTTTGAGTCTCCCTAGGTGAAGGCATCCATGCTAGGGTAAGAGGTCATCCCATTAATGTTTTAGGTTAGTCACTTGATGTGTATAAATAGGGAAGTTCCCTCCCTGATTTATACACACACTCACTCACTCAAGTTCACATGAGGAGAGAGAGAAGAACAAGGAGGAGAGAGAGAAAGTTGTAGAAGACTTCTTATTCTTGGGTTTTTACATCTTGTGATATTGTCTTAGTGACAGAACTATTCTGAGGAATTTTTGTGGGTTTTCTCCTTTATGGTTTCCCCAAGGAAAATATTTGTGCCTTGTATATATGCACTATCTTATGCATATTGTTGTGCTTTTATTTATTTAAGGTAAATATCCTAATAAATTTGAATACGATTAGAAAAAATAACAAGTTGGACACAAGTCCAACTCCTCTCTCCCATTGCTTTCTCATCAAGTTACTAACTTAGTATTATATCCTCTCTTCGATTTGGCTTCTCTACTCATTGCTCATGCAATGCATCACCAAATAAATGATGTCGTCCATGAGAGGCTTAAGATGAAATGTATCAGAATAGGTTTAAAGGTAAATTTGCTTTTGTTTAAATTTTTTTAATGTATTATTCTTGTGTGTGTGTTATTTAACTTTTATATATATACATATTGAAAAATAAAATTAAAATAATATTTAAATTCCAGAAATTGATAAAAAAAACTTTAAATTAAAATTTAATGACAATGACAGTGATAATGGCGTTGATGGCATTAGTGCCGATGGTGATCATCATCATCAGCATCACCACCATCCTGATCATCATCGTCATCGTCGTCGTCATGATAATCATTGTCATCATCATCAATAACATCGTTGTCATCATAAGCATCAGCGTCTTCGTTGTCAGTAATCATCATCATCATATACAACACCATTGTTGTTTTCATCACCATCATCATGACAATGATGACAACGATGGCATCGATGTTGATGACGATATCCATGGAGATGTCAGTGAGGATGACGACGACGATGATGTTTATAATCCACCAAGACTCATCGTAGTCTATCCATACAATGAGTCCAACTAGAATAAACAATCCACTAATAGAAAGGATTATGATCAAGTGAGACCTTGGATGTAGCGACATAAAATTCCTTATCATTATTTTGAGAGTGAATTTTTTTTTCATGTCATATGCTAAGGCCCTTGATTTTATTTTAAAGGTGTTAGTTTTAACCCTCATCTCCTGATGCTAGTAAAGAAAATATACCGACTCTACTACGCAGAGACCCTTAAAAAAGATTGCCAGAGAATATGATTTTGATATTTTTATTTCTATCCATAAAAATAGTACAAATTAAAAGAGAATATATTATGTGTTGATCAAATGTGGATGAGGGGTTTAGGTTGTGACTTTGGAATTTGATTTAACAAGAATAATGCATGCTCATGCCCATTGCAAGGATGTAAACTTAAGTTAAAATGAAGCAAATTTAGAAGACATATCAATTTTAAGTAAATAAATCTTATAACATGAAGAACACATTTCTTAAACTAATATCACAAATTAATTACATATAAGAAACATAGTTTTTGGTACTCGACTCAATGAACATGGAAAACATATATACAAAATGCACAAAGAAACATGCAAGTAGTGGAGGAGACATGACATAAACTATATTAGTACATATCGATTGGGTCAAGTGACCCAAAGAAAAGAATGTAGAAATGGAAGCACATAACACTAGCTAAAGAACACTCCTTTCTTAAAATGCCACTCCTAAAAATTTATAACAACCCTTAAAAAATATTGAAATTCAAATATGACCTAATGATTCAAATGATGATGCATATGTCAATTTGATTATGCACATGGTATTATCTCAACATATAAATACACACCAATGGAACGAAAATGATATTTGAACTTAGAACATTCACTAAATTGTTTATATAGAAGGCACACTACACTAAAGTTTGTCACTTTCGTTATCTCACTTTACCATAATTCAAACATTTCCTCATTAAACAAGCTCATAGTGGAGAACCTCCTCATCATTTACTATATGAAACCAATAATCATTTGCACTAACCTATTCAAAATGGGATAAGTAAAAGGTTTATATTACATACATTGATTAGGAGTAGGATTCGTTGAGGATTCTAACTCCCTAGATCAAATATGTTTGTAACAATAGACACGAGACACTAGAATCAAAATTTGATCTATATCATATTGTATACAAGAACTCAATATTCAAATATTGTATAAGAACTGAAGACACTGACGACCCTTGCACACACATGCACACCCTCATCCCCCAGAGAGAGTGAGTGTTAAATGGTTGAGTGTGTTCTTGTGTACACACTGACAAAACATATTAGCACACCCTTTCCCCTAGGACAGTGGGTGGTGGGGTGAATGGATGTATTTTTGTGAGAATTTATAATGGCACCACATTGATGTAGATGACCCTCTTGTTTATTGGATAAGGGACCCCTCCACTTAATGATTTGATTTCTTAGTTCATAAGATGTACATTCCATACCCCCTTTGGATTCACTTGTGACCTTTAAGCATGAAACACATGTTTTTAACCATAATACCCACTCAAATCATAACAAACATATAACTAATTTATAATTTTAAAAATCAAATTAATATAAATTTAAAAAATAATTTTATGTTTAAAAAAAAAACCTCTTAAAATTAAAATTTATAAAAGTAAAATTAATATTTTTGCTAAATGAAAAAGAAACCAAATTTAAAGTGAACTTTTGTAAGTGTCTAACATTTATAATTCATATAACACCGATGCACTTTTCTTTTAAAAATAAACTAGAAATAGTGAAGTTTTTGTATTAAAAAAGGTAACAAATAATAGCCAAAGTATTAAAATACAATATTAGTCCCAAAAGAAATTTTTATAGTGTAGAGAAACAACACATAATTTTATCTTCAACCTGCATATATAAAGTAAAATTCATAGCTTTCACATAGTACTGTAGAAGGAGCAAGTCGACTTCGTCACTATATTACTTATTGTTCAGCGAACAATCCTTATAAAAAAATGCAATTGAAATACATGTAAGCATATTACTTCCCTCTATATACTTTGAATTGATATCCATATCCATTTTCATTGGGAGCCTTGACTGTACCTATCACTATATTGTTCAGCGAACAATCCTTACAAAAAACAAGCGAACAATCCTTACAAAAAAATGCAATTGAAATACATGTAAGGATATTACTTCCCTCTATATACTTTGAATTGATATCCATATCCATTTTCATTGGGAGCCTTGACTGCAAGAAATATCCATTTCCATTTGAGTGAAAATAATATATACATACATATAAATTTGATAAGGCTTACATGATTCAACCATAGCACGTTTGTGCCATGTCACATAAAGCATGATCTATAAGAATGTAAATAAACCTACCTTCAGTTATATTGCATAATTCTAAACTATGTGTTTTTGTAGAAACATGTGTAATAGGAAGGTTACAATGCTTATTGTTATTTTTTCTTTTTTTCCATACCATATTAACCTTAACAAAATGATCATACAACAAGCAACATGCAACATTTAATCTACCAACAATCATCCAAGTCTAATAGGTTCTATCTTTGTAACTCACATTGATACCATATGTAGAATTCTATAAACTACATCATCATCATCATCATCATGAACATCATGGCCATCATAAGAATCATCATCGCCATCATTGTCATCACCATTAATCACCATCATCATCATCATCATCATCATCATCAAGAAGCATGATTATTCACAACTAATTGGTTAACTCATTACCACAACATACATTACCAAAGAAACCTCCTTTCATTTTAAAAGGATATCAATTTTTGTCAAGTAGTTACTGAATTGAACTTAAATTTAAGGTAAAAAGTTCATTTCAAATTAGTTGTCTTTGTCTTGTGGTAACTTTGACATGATTTTACCAAAACACAAGGACTTGTTTGATTTAGAATATGTGAATTATAATACGAATTCATGTAAAGAACTCCTTTTAGTACAATGGGAATATCTAAAGAACTCCTCTAACTCCCCTCTCTTAATTATCTCTCTCCAACTCCCCCTAACCCAACCTCCTAACACCCCTCTCTCTCTCTCGCACCCTTAACTCTTATTGCATACACTCTAGAAGCCCTAACTAGCTTGAGTTCCCTATTTGAGTTCCAAAGGACGTCACTTAAGTGACACCCTACCGATGATAGAGCTATGGTATCAACATTAAATACATGTCGATAACATAACATTGTGGTCAATAGGCATCACTTAAGCGACCTATTTTGGAACTGTTGCAGCTGCAACCTTTTCCCAAATTTTTGAAAGTTTTGGGACCCTCCTTTTATTTTTATCTATCCTAGGATTGTTTGGTTTCCTGAAATCTGTTTTTCCTCTGCTATAAATTTTGATCTTTTGAAGTCAGAGGTAAGGCCAATTGTTTTTCTTTCATTTCAGGATTTGAATAATATGGCACTACTATTGTCTAGCCAATGCATAAAGACTGTGGAGTTTATTTTATTGCTCGAAGCTTAAGGTCTGATTTTTGATGATTTTTTTATCACTGTTGGAGGTCGGATGATGAGATGAATTTTTTGTTTCCGCTATGTTGGAGGTTGAATGAACTAATATTTCTGTCTCCCAGCCGAAAATCCTTTCGTTTTATTTGAACAATTAATTTTTATTTATTTTTCGATGTTGGAAGTCGGTTGAAGAATGAATCGGGGCATTAGTCTTCTATGTCGCTACCGTTTCGAAGGGCATATAGTGAACATCCCGATGGATAGTTCTTTTTCTTACCGAAACCGTGGCCTTTATTTTTCTGGTTTTATTGTTCAAACTTTTTGACTGTCGATGACTTTGTTTTTCGGTATTGGAACATTTTTTGACTTTGATCAAAGGGTTTGTCCTTTGCATTGACGACACTGTGGAGATGTTCAGGTTTAAAGTTTCGACCTTTTGTAGTTAGAGCTTTCGATCGCCGACGGGTTGTATTTTGTCGCATAACCATAGTTGTTTGTAATTCTTCCTTTGCAGCTGTCGATCAGACTATATGCCTGACGTTTAGTGTTTTAAACTGCCAACGCATTAGTGATTAGTGGTTCCGATCTACGATGCAAAACCATCGTGACATTAGTGCTCGGAATCGCTGACACTACGCCAGCGTTGAGGTTTGAATTTTCGACACATAGTGTTTAGAGCTTCTGACTGTTGACGAGTTTTGATCTACGGAACCCACAGTTGGTTTAATGCCCTTTGTTGCGGTTGTTTAGTAAACTATTCTTCCGACGTCTAGTGCTTCCAACCGTCAATAAGGTTTTTTCCCGCCGACTCTTTTTCACCAAGGGATTATATATGATGAGGAGCATAGTACAGAGTCTGGTGTTTTGGAGATTAGTAGTAGAGGCAATGTGGTTCATGCTTTTATGGAGGATTTCAAGTTAGTTTGACCCAAGTGAAAAAATTCTGGTAGATGATCATTTGCAAAGTTTTTACTTAGATATAGAAGGACTACGGGCAGGAGAACATGAAGATGTAGTCTGCAGATTGTTTCCACACACCCTGAAAGGAACAACAGCCTCATGGTATTTTTCCCTTCTTTCAAATTCAATCACAGACTGGGACATATTTGAGAGAATATTTAGAATTAAATATGCAGTCCAGAAAACTCATGCAGCTTTAATGAAAGGGTTATGCACTTTAAAGAAAGAAAGGAAGGAAAAAGTACATGATTTCACTCAAAGATTTGCTTCTTACCTAAACAATTTTACTGCATTAACTAAGCCATCTGAAAATGCTCTGATAGAATACTATACCTCAACCCTTGGGCCTGATCTAGCCATGTTTGCCAAGAGATCAATGAGACCTACATTAGCAGAAACTTGTGAAGAAGCTGAGAAGGTAGAGGCTAAGTTGGAAAGCATAGAAAATTATCCTGGCCAGTTGGGAGAAAAGACTTTTGGAAGCAAAAAACCTTTATTATTGACTAAGCCTAAGGATGAGTGGTCACGGGATTTTGAAGGGATGTTGAAGATGATGCAAAATTTATCTAACAGAGTGATAGATTTAGAGAAAGAAAAAGAGGCTCACAAATAATATAATCCTTATTATAAGAAAAGGGAAGACAACAGTCAACCTAAGCCTCCTCCACACAGTCTTGCAGCAATGAATTTAACTGATGTAGGCATGGATAATTTTTGCAACTTTCATCAACAGCCTCATTCTAAGAAAAATTGAACTCAATGGATAAATTCTATGACAGTGGTAATGAATCAATTATTGGACTCCAAATTAACAGAAACTGATGAGGAAGAAAAGGAAAATCAATCCACAGAAAAACAAGAGGAGGATACTCTAGTTTTATGGGACTATGTCTCAATGTTTGATACATAAGAGGAAGGTTCTTTGAAATAAGATGAAACATTAGAAACCAATGTGACAACAAGAAGTCAGATTTTGGTAAAAGAATATGAGTCAATAATTCCTAATATTAAGAAACTTCAAGAAAAAATGAAGAAGATACAGAAGAACACTATAACTGTTAAAATACCTGAATTTACCATTATGAGTCAAGATCCGAAGAAAATCAACACATCTCTTAAGCCTATTGAAGATAAAATTGATAATGTCAAGAAGAATCCCAAAGAACATGAGATGGGGTATGATATTGTAGAAGACATTAAGAAAGCTAAAGCAAATATCTCATTATTTGAAATGTGTAATGTACCTCAGCAAAAATAAAAATTGTTAAAAGCAATTGAAGTACTAGAAGAAGAGCTTCCCACTGACAACCAACCTGAAGAAGAAGTTGGTGAAGCAAGTGTGGGAGGTAAGTCTAAGTTTAAAACCCCACCATTTCTTCTAACTTTTGAGATTTTCAACTATAATGTGTACAACTGTTTAGTAGACTCAGGGGCATCAATCAATTTTATGCCACTTTTAGTCTGCAAGAGAATTAATGGACAGCCTAAACCATCCACTTGGCAAGTTATTCAATTAGACAGGACAACTATGAAAGTAATAGGAGAAATGGAAGATGTTCTAATTCGCTTATCTGCAAATGAGAAGGTATGTCAGTACATCGATATTGTAGTAGCAGACATACTTGATGTTTATGGACTGTTTTTGAGTTGGGACTGTTCTACAAGGCTAGATGGATACTTCGCATCAGATTAGTCACATTAGTGGTTTCCTCATAAGGGAAGTCCCAATCAAATAAAAATATTAAGAGAGCCTCAGATGAAGTACAATGTTACTCAGTTGGAGGGAAAAAATGAACCAGTGAATTTTGTGTTGGGAAATTACTTCATTGAATTGAAACTGGGAAATTACCAAGCTGAAGAAGCCAGCAGTACACCAGACACCTAGCCCGATCTCCTTCAATTTTCATGGGCTGATGAGATTGATTGTAAAATAGTAGATTTAGTTTCAAATGTAGTTTTTAATTCAAGTTCGGTAGAACTAGATAATGGGTAGGCCCTTTTCAAATTACAGCTAATCTTAGCCCCTCAACTCACAAGTTGCAAGATTTACAGGGGTGGGAAGAGAACTTACCAGTTAATGGTTTAGTTCTCAAACTTTATTTTTCTTGATTTTTATTTCTTGGTTATCTTGTACATAAATAAATTGATTTCTTTGTTTTGTTTTGATTTATTTATTAGGTTTTAATTGATTTTAATAAACAAGCACAACTTTTGGTTGCATGTAGTTCATCAGAATTCTGGATTAACTAAAATCCTTGATTATAAGACTATGTACTATTGATTTATTTGAAAATTCTTCTTCTAGTTTAGCAGTTTTCCTAAATGGCTATGAACACATTGAAGTCCTACTTAATCCTTGTAAAATAACTCAGGATCAAAAGGTCTAGAATACTATTTCGAGGCTCCATCCATCTCACATTAAAAATGTCTTAGGGGGTGACATCAAAAGACCCATGGAGAGGAAGCATGGTAAATAGTATATTATATTTAAATGGTCCCATGCCCAGAATTGAAAGCCAAAAGGAAAATAAGAGTCAAAATCTCCTAAGAAAGCAATATGTATCAAAGCAAAGTACTGAACCATATTAGTACAAGATTGCCAAAGTTCTTCTCCATCCATGAGCTGAAAATTAAATACATCTCTCACACAAAAGGACACTATGGATAGAGGAGCCTGAATAAAATTTTTTAGAAAGAAGGCATGTAGGAAGACTCATGAAAGGACAAAAGTCGAAAAGAAAAAATGTGCAAAATAGCATGGGAATGAGGAACAAACAAATATTTATGTTTACCATATGTTACAACCCTGTGGTGTCTAAGATGGTAGCTACCCAAAGACAGAGGTAAAAAATGAAACTCATATTCCTGGCCTCAAAAGAGTTATCTAGACTTTGAAATATTGGTTCCCATTTTCCCCTAAATTGGACTATCATCAATGATTAAAGTACATACATCTGCCATTTGGGAAATCCAGACATATAGAAGAATGTAGCATGTTGGTATTATGAAAACAGTCTGTTGCTCAAAGAAGAAATTGCCCAGAGATCTGTGTTCACCAGGTAGTCACTAATTGTTGCAGCTGCAACTTTTTCCCAAATTTTTGAAAGTGTTGGGACCCTCCTTTTATTTTTATCTAGCCTGGGATTGTTTGGTTTCCTGAAATCTATTTTTCCTCTGCTATAAATTTTGATATTTTGAAGTCAGAGGTAAGGCCAATTGTTTTTCTTTTGTTTTGGGATTTGAATAATCTGGCACTGACGTTGTCTAGCCAATGCATAAAGACTGTGGAGTTTGTTTTATTGCTCGAAGCTTAAGGTCTGATTTTTGATGATTTTTTTATCGTTGTTGGAGGTCGGATGATGAGATGAATTTTTTGTTTCCGTTGCGTCGGAGGTTGAATGAACTGATATTTCTGTCACCCAGATGAAAATCCTTTCGTTTTATTTGAACACTTAATGTTTTTTTATTTTTCGTTGTCGGAATTCAGTTGAAGAATGAATTTGGGGCATTAGTCTTCTACGTCATCGTCGTTTCGAAGGGCATATAGTGAACGTCTCGACGGATATTTATTTTTCTCACCGAACCCATGGCCTTTATTTTTCTGGTTTTATTGTTCAAACTTTTTGATTGTTTGTGACTTTGTTTTTCGCTATCGGAAATTTTTTTGACTTTGATCGGAGGGTTTGTCATTTGCATTGCCGACACTGCAGAGACGTTCAGGTTTAAAGTTCTGACCTTTAGCAGTTAGAGCTTTCGATCGCTGACGAGTTATATTTTTTCGTGGAACCATAGTTTTTTGTAAGTTCGTCGTTACAGCTATCGATCAGACTATATGCCCAACGTGTAGTGTTTCAACTACCAATGCATTAGTGATTAGTAGTTCCAATCTCCGATGCAAAACCATCACGACATTAGTGCTCGGAATCGCCGACACTACAGCAGCATTGAGGTTTGAATCACCAACACATAGTGTTTAGAGCTTTCGACTGCCGACGAGTTTTGATCTGCAGAACCCACATTTGGTTTAATGCCCACCGTTGCGGCTATCTAGTGAACTATTCTCCCAACGTCTAGTGCTTCCAACTGCCAATAGGGTTTTTCCTGCCGACTCTTTTTCACCAAGGGATTATATACGATGAGGAGCATAGTACAGAGTCTGGTGTTTTGGAGATTAGCAGTAGTGGCAATGTGGTTCATGCTTTTATGGAGGATTTTGAGTTAGTTCAGATGTGGCCTGGATCAAGAGGAGGAGTCTGTTCTACCAGGGTTGTGATTTTATTATAGACGGTGGACTTAGAGTATTTTAAGACACAAACTTGCAGGATTTTCTTTTCCTTGTCATTCTTTCTTTTCATGCATTAATACTGTGTATAGTTTATTTTACAGAATGCATATGGAGGAGGTAAATAGACCGACCCTTTTAGGAAAACTGCTAAACTAGAAGAAGAATTTTCAAATAAATCAATAGTACACAGTCTTATAATCAAGGATTTTAGTTAATCCAGGATTCTTATGAATTCCATGCAACCAAAAGTTGTGCTTCTTTATTAAAATCAATTAAACCCTAATAAACAAATCAAAACAAAACAAAGCAATCAATTTATTTATGTAGAATATAACCAAGAAATAAAAATCAAGAAAAATAAAGTTTGAGAACTAAACCATTAACTAGTAAGTTCTCTTCCCACCCCTGTAAATCTTGCAACTTGTGAGTTGAGGGGCTAAGATTGGCTGCAATTTGAAAATGGCCTACCCATTATCTAGTTCTACCGAACTTGAATTAAAAACTACATCTAAAACTAAATCTACTATTTTACAGTCAATCTCATCAACCCGTGAAAATCGAAGGAGATCGGGCTGGGTGTCTGGTGTACTGCTGGCTTCTTCAACTTAGTAATTTCCTGGTTCCAATTCAATGAAGTAATTACCCAACACAGAATTTACTGGTTCATTTTTTCCCTCCAATTGAGTAACATTGTACTTCATCTAAGGCTCTCTTAATATTTTTATCTGATTGGGACTTCCCTTATGAGGCAACCACTGATGTGACCAATCTGATACGAAGTATCCATCTATCCTTGTAGAACAGTCTTGCTTCAAAACAAGTCCATAAACATCAGGTATTTCTGTTACTACAATATCGATGTACTAACATACCTTCTCATTTGCAGATAAGTGAATTAGAACATCTTCCATTTCTCCTATTACTTTCACAGTTGTCCTGTCTAATTGAATAACTTGCCAAGTGGATGGTTTAGGTTGTCCATTAATTGTCTTGTAGACTGAAAGTGGCATAAAATTGATTGATGCCCCTGAGTCTACTAAATAGTTGTACATATTATAGTTGAAAATCTCAAAAGTTAGGAGAAATGGTGGGGTTTTAAACTTAGAATTACCTCCCACACTTGCTTTACCAACTTCTTCTTCAGGTTGGTTGTCAGTGGGAAGCTCTTCTTCTGGTACTTCAAGTTCTTTTAACAAATTTTCTCTCTGCTGAGGTACATTACACATTTCAAATAATGAGATATTTTCTTTAGCTTTCTTAATGTCTTCTACAATATCATACCCCATCTCATGTTCTTTGGGATTCTTCTTGACATTATCAATTTTATCTTCAATAGGCTTAAGAGATGTGTTGATTTTCTTTGGATCTTGACTTGTAATGGTAAATTTAGGTATTTTAACAATTGTAGTGTTCTTCTGTATCTTCTTCATTTTTTCTTGAAGTTTCTTAATCTTAGGAATTATTGACTCATCTTCTTTTACCAAAATATGACTTCTTGTTGTCACATTGGTTTCTAATGTTTACTCTTATTTCAGAGAACCTTCCTCTTCTGTATCAAACATTGAGACACAGTCCCATAAAACCAAAGTATCCTCCTCTTGTTTTTCTATGGATTGATTTTCCTTTTCTTCCTCCTTATTAGTTTCTGTTAATTTGGAGTCCAATAATTGATTCATTACCAGTGTCATAGAATTTATCCATTGAGGTCAATTCTTCTCAGAATGAGGATGTTGATGAAAGCTGCAAAAATTATCCATGCCTACATCAGTTAAATTCATTGCTGCACGACTGTGTGGAGGAGGATTAGGTTGACTGTTGTCTTCCCTTTTCTTATAATAAGGATTATATGATTTGTGAGCCTCTTTTTCTTTCTCTAAATCTATCACTCTATTAGATAACTTTTGCATCATCTTCAACATCCCTTCAAAATCCAGTGACCACTCATCCTTAGGCTTAGTTAGTAATAAATGTTTTTGCTTCCAAAAGTATTTTTTCCCAACTGCTCAGGATAATTTTATATGCTTTCCAACTCAACTTCTACCTTCTCAGCTTCTTCATAAGTTTCTACTAATGTAGGTCTCACTGATCTCTTGGAAAACATGGCTAGATCAAGCCGAAGGGCTGAGGTATAGTATTCTATTAGAGCATTTTTAGATGGCTTATTTAATGCGGTAAAATTGTTTAGGTAAGAAGCAAATATTTGAGTGAAATCATGTACTTTTTCCTTCCTTTCTTTCTTTAAAGTGCATAACCCTTTCATTAAAGCTGCATGAGTTTTCTGGACTGCATATTTACTTCTAAATATTCTCTCAAATGTGTCCGAGTCTGTGATTGAATTTCCAGGAAGGGAAAAATACCATGAGGCTGTTGTTCCTTTTAGGGTGTGTGGAAACAATCTACAAACTACATCTTCATGTTCTCCTACTCGTAGTCCTTCTATAGCTAAGTAAAAACTTTGCAAATGATCATCTACTAGAATTTTTTCACTTGGGTCAAACTTAGGAATTATGGTAGTTGGAGGATTTCAATTGGTCTTATAAATTCCAGGCCCAATTTATCTAATGGTTGGAATAAGACTTCAGGGTGATGAGGAATTTCATTAGTTGTCACATCTATTGACACAGTCCCAATAATATGGGTAAAGTGTTAACCAAATGTATCTAGAGCGCAAAAATTTTAGAGTTTTTATTTTTGCAACAAAATGATCTATATATAATGTAGGAATCAACTAATATGGACTTATATTTTTTGGAAACCATCTAAAGGAGTCAAATATATTGGGACTTAAAGGTCATGGATTATTTTATGTTTTCATTGTGTCAATGTTTGAGCAATAATGAAAGATTCTTGAACTTTAAAACTTTTGATAATCAAATCCAATGCATGTAGATCTCATAAACAACTCAAACACACAAATCATTCAATCCATACGAAACAATGTGTACCTTGGTAAAACCCTCCAAATCTAGAGGATGAAAAACCTAGAAATCCTTTGAGTATGATAGATAATTGTAGAGAATGATTTACAACACATGATCATATTTCCTGATAAGAGATATCAAAGCAGCACTAGAGAGTAGAGATTACTTGGAACATTGTGTCAACCTTTCCAAGTGCATAGCACTTTAATAACAAGCTTATTTAGTCATACAATTAGAGGTGGCAAATGGTTGCATGCCTTTGTGCACTATGAACATTCTGTGCACTACCCATACATTAACCATTTTGCACCTTCCTTGACTTGCTGCAAAGTTGTCACCTCGAAATTCTCTGCCATGTAGAAGATATGTGCCTTCCTTCTTTCATTGAGTGTAAACTGATTGAACTAAATGTGAACTGGTTGAACTGAAATCAATCATTAAATAAATTATTGACCATTAGTTAGGAGTTTAATTGAATGTATTTAGTTCTTCACAATTACTGTCATCCATGAACAAACACTTTGTATAAATCAAGGAGTAGATTCCTTAATTAACATAAACTTGTTTTCCACAACTGAGACTTAAATGATGTCTTTACAATTCAACTTCACTAAAGGTATGACATGGGAAATTTGAATCCTTTATCTATCTCTTTTCTCATCTCATTTATCATTAATTAATTTATGCATGGTCCATATGTGTTTAATCAATTAATCATCTTTATCATATCATAATCAGAATAATTGTTCCATACTAATTATCATATGCAATACCCCGGGTTATATAGTCATATGCTGAAGTAATTCACTCTAGGGGTAGATAATCCCTAGAGGATAATTATAACACATAGTGGCGATGAATAGAAATACATCACATAACATATACACATGAATTGATACAACACAAGTCTATAATTTGATACAACACAAGTCTATAGTATTTATACGACACAAGACTAGTCTTGATACAACACAAGACTCCAATATTGATACAGCACAAGATTCCGACCTTGATACAACATAAGAGCTTAATATTGATACAAAACGAGATCACAGTACAAGAATATTTCATGAATATGAATTTATACAACACAATTTCCTAGCTTTATACAACACAAGCTTCCTTAACTTAATACAATATAAGTTCCTCACTTGATATAAGACAAGTCCCTTAACTTGATACAACAAATTTTTTTGAACTTAATACAACACAAGTATTCCAGAGAATGAATCATGATGCTATACATTTAAAACTCATCAACGAGGGAGACATTCTATGCCATATCAAGCTTATCTCGAAAGAGTCAGAACTTCATCAAAGATAGAGGCTTTTTCATCACATCTGCAATCTACTCATCGGTAGCTATGTGCTGAAGTTTTACAATACCTTTTTGTACCATGTATTGAATGAAGTGATACTTCATTTCTATGCATTTCAACTTATCACAAAACACAATATTTTCGGAAATATTTATACAACTATGGTTGCCACACATGATCATTGTAGTCTTTAGCTTTTCACCGAACAATCCTCCAAGTATATTTCTCAACCACACTACTTCTATGCAAGTAGTACTAGAAGAAATTTACTCAACCTCTGCAGTACTTTAGGCAACTAAAGCCCACTTTCTGCTAGAACAAGAAATCATAGCAGACCCCAAGTTGAAAAAAATAACCGAAAGTGCTATTGTGATCAACAATGTTGCCACTCCAATCATAATCTATATATCCAAGCAATAACACTCCTCCATTGGAGGCATACCTAAGTCCATAAGTAACTATACCATGGAGGTATCTCAAAATATGCTTACCTACAACCCAGTTCCTATGTCTAATATCATCCATGAATTGAATCAAAATTCTAATTGCATACCAAATATCTGGCCTCGAATGTATTAGGTGCATCAACAAGCCAATCAATTGTTTGTATAATGTGGGGTCCACTGTATATGATCCACTCTCACTCTCATGGAGTTTCCTCAAATTGGAATCCATCGGAGTATTCATGTATTTACAAGCCACCATACCAAATATGTACAACATGTCCACAATATACATCTCTTAAGATAAAAATATCTCATCATTCCTCTACCAAATGTCAAGGCCTAGGAAGTAGTGCATAAGACCTAAGTATTTCATCTCAAATTCTAAGGTAATCTCCCTCTAACACTCAACAATCAATATTTCTTCTCCAATGAGGAAAATATCATCCACATATAGTACTAAAATCAGAGGTTTGTTCTCCACTACTTTGAAGTACAAGTTTGAATCCACGTCACTCTTAAAGAAACCCAGTTTTTGAAGATAACTGTCTATTATGGAATACCAATATTAGGGAGCTTGTTTTAACCCATACAATAATTTCTTCAACTTGCACACATGGGAATCCTTCCCATGTATAAAAAAACCCTCAAGTTTCTCAATGTAAACCTCTTCCTCAACCTCACAATTGAGGAAGGCAGTCTCCACATCAATCTGGTGAAGCTTCCATCCCTATACTGATGCAAGTGAAATAATAGATTGAATGGTGGTATACCTGGCCACTGGAGAAAAATTATCCTCATAATCAATGCCCTATTTTTGAGAAAATCCATGAGAAACAAACTTGGCATTGTACTTGTCCACACTTCCATCCGCAACATGTTTTATCTTGTAAATCCATCTGGAAGTTACAACTGACTTCCTCTCATGTATGGGAACAATATCCCAAACATCATTCTTCTAAATTGAATGATATTCCTTTGTCATAACATATTTCCACACTTATTTCTCTGCATCCTCTTCATATGATGAAGGCTTTGAGTCACTGATGTTTCTCATCAATGCAACATATCCTAAATACCCATCAAGATACTTGGGATCTCTAGAAGTTCCTACTGGTGCTCCATGCTTCTCAAAATATCTCAATACATCTCAGCACCATGTTGACCTCCTATTTGTAGGAGGTTCATCAACCAATTCAATTGGTTCATCAACGATAGGTAGCTATGAATGCTCTAGTGGATTCTCCCTATGAACATCAGAAGGGGAAGAATCATCATCATGATACTCTGGATCAAATTCAATCTCTTTTGGCCTCTTAAATGTTTCCTCCTCATGGAAAGTCACATCTTGACTAACCTCAACATGTCTCTCACTAGGTACATATATTCTGAATGCTTTAAAGGTCTCATTGTAGCCCACAAAAGTTCCCTTCTTCCATAAGGTTCCATCTTGGTTCTCTTTTCTTTTGGTATGTGAATATGCAAAGGACATCCAAATATCCAAAGATGTGATATGTCTGGTTTCTCACCAGTGAACACCTCTTCATGTGTTTTCTCATCAAGAACTACATGCATACTTATGTTTTGTATGTAAACTATTATACTATTAGCTTCTTCACATAGATAAGTAGATAACCGATCATGTAACATGGATTTTATAGCCTCACAAACAATTATGTTCTTTCTCTCTACAACCCCATTATGTCGTGGGTTATAAGTTATTGTTAATTGTCTACATATTCTTGCATCACTACAAAGCTCATTAAAAGAATTTGATTCAAATTATCCACCATTATCATAGCTTAGGGAACATATATTCCTACTTGTCTGATTCTCAACTAAGGCTTTATGTTATTGAAATTTACTGAAGGTTTCACTTTTGGCTTTCATGAAGTAAATCCAGGCCTTATGGGAGAAATCATCAATGGTTGAAAACATAGTAAATATGTCCACTGAGGAAAGGGGATGACATGGGTCCACATACATATGACTGCACTAAATATAGTATTCCTTTAGATATATTATGGCTGATAGGAAACTTATTTTTAACATTCTTTCCTAAAGCACAACCATGACAAACAATTTCTTAACAAAATAAAAAATAGGCATATGTTTCACCATTCACTACAAACTAGGGAGTGCTCTGAAGTGGAGGTGTCCAAATCTACTATTTCAAATATTGCATGGGATGATATTATGATGTACAATGGCTGAAATATACTTTCTTGGGACTTTGTAAATTCCACCTCGAACTCCAATGGCAGTAGCAATATCAATGTTTTGGTTCTTCGTCCACAAGTATGTTTGATTCTCCATGAAGTTGACTCGGAATCCTTTATCTTCAAAGGAAAGAAATAGAGAGTGTGATATTCTTTAATATAGGGACATAAATGATTTCCTCCACATGTAGTGTGCTTGTTGAGCTTGGCTGGAAGGATGTGTATCCAACTCCTTGGATCAAATATGTGGAATTGACTCCCAATTCTACCATGCATCTTCTCTCATGATTAGAGATCTAGAAAAAATAGAGGCTAGGTGATACTCCCTCCTTGTCTCTTTCTCTTCAGGTGTATCTCCCTTGGAATTTTCATCTATGGTAGTGGAAGCATGAAATATTCCTTCTCTTCTTTTCCTTGTATTGCAATTCCATGCAAAGTGTCCTACCTTTTGACAATAATAGCATAAAATATTTGATTTGTCAAAAAATTTAGTAATCTCTTTCTTCATTGCATAGAAGAACTTCTTGGGAGCGAAAGGATTCCTCCCTTTATTAGTTCTTGTTGTGAGGGAAAGATTCTCCTCCTTAGTGCTCACAACTTTGTTCTGGATGCACCCTTATTCTTGGATGCAATCATGCCAAAGTATTTAGAAGTTGGAATTCTCTTCCCTTTCATTTACTACAGCAAGAAATGTCTCCCATGAGGAGGGGATTCCATAAATGGAGGTTTGAAGAAGGTCATCCTCATCTGTCTCCACGTCGTTGCTTGCAAATTGACCCTTCTCCTGTGAAATATTTGTGAAGAAGGAAGCTACAGTCTCATCTCTTTCCATATTCATGTTGCACAACTTGTTATTCAAATCCATATTTTGAGTAAGGTCCTTCTTCTCATAAATATTTTTGAGTGTGTCAAAAAACTCCTTTGTCGTGTTCAATGGTTTGATCACTGACATGAGGTTGTCCTTCACAGATTCATATTATCCTCTTTTCCTTTTCTTTATTCTTCTTGTAATTGGTTCTTCCTGCATTTGTAGTGGGCTCTTTGACCATGGTGGTCACAAAGGAATCAAGATCATGCTCTTCAAGAATGTTAATCACCCTCACCCTCCATGTGTTGGAGCTTGATGTGCCTTCAAGTCGGTCTTCTAGTCGGACAGATATTGATGTCATTGCTTCAATCTCTTCGCTCAATGCTTCAATATATGTGTAGGTTTAGAATGTTTGTACAAACGTAAGCTCTTGCACTCACGTTCTCTCATACCATGTCAATGTTTGAACAATAATGAAAGATTCTTGAACTTTAAAACTTTTGATAATAAAATGCAGTGCATGTAGATCTCATAAACAATTCAAACACACAAATAATTCAATCCGTAGAAAAAATATGTACTCTGGGAAAACCCTACAAATCCGGAGGATGAAAAACCCAGTAATCCTTTGAGTATGATAGATAATTGCATAGAACAATTTACAACACAAGAGCAGATTGCCCAATAAGAGATATCAAAGCAACACTATAGAATACAGATCACTTGGAACACTGTGTCAGCCTTGCCAAGTGCATATCACTTTAATAACAAGCTTATTCAGTCATGCAATGAGAGGTGGTGAATGGTTGCATGCCTTTGTGAACTACGAACATTGTGTGCACTATGTGCACTACCCATACATTAACATTTTTTCACCTTCCTTGACTTGGTGCCAAGTTGTCACCTTGAAATTCTCTCCCATGCAAAAGATATGTGCCTTACTTCTTTCAATGAGTGTTAAATTCCTTGATCTGAATGTGAAGTGATTGAACTGAACTCAATCATTAACTAACTTATTAACCATTAGTTAGGATTTTATTAGGATGTCTTTAGTGTCTCACAATCAGTGTCATCCATGAACAAACACTTTGCATATATCAAGGAGTAGATTCCTTAATTAATTGAAACTTTTTTTTCCACAACTAAGACTTAACTAATGTCTTTGCAATTTGAATTCATTGAAGGTATGAGATGGGAAATTCAAATCCTTTCTCTATCTCTATGATCATCTCATTTATCATTAATTAATTTCTACATGGTAGATATTTGTTTAATTAATTAATCATCTTTATCATATCATGATCAGAAGAATTGTTCCATACTAATGATCATATGTATTACCTTGGGTCATATAGTCATTTTCTAAAGTAATTCACTCTAGGGGTAGCTAAGCCCCAGAAGAGACTTATAACACCTAGTGACCATGAGTAGCAATACATCACATAGCATATCCACATGACTTGATACAACACAATTCTATACTTTGATACAACACAAGTCCATTAACTTTATATAACACAAGTTTCTGAACTTGACACATCACAAGTTCCGAACTTGATACAACACAAGTCTCCTGGAGAATAACTCATGATGTTGTACATTTAAAAAATTGATGAATGTTTTCCATTTCAAAATCCCTACTATGCCTTAAAAGTTTCCATTTCAAAGTAGTTCAATTTGTATATTAGAGCAATTTATTTTTATTGTACCACATTTACCATTGAAAGTAGTCCAAATTTACAGCTACAATTCCCCAACTATTGAATTGAAAAATTTTATGAGGAAAATTGGGTTGAAGATAGGGTTGACCTTAATTACCTCACATAGTTGTAATATTTCAAATTTAGGTTGGTACTATTTTATATAATTATCAAGGTCTGTAAGTCAACCTTGAAAAACATAAACCGTGGATTTGACATAACATAAACCATGGAAATATTTGACGTAAACATAAACACAATGAAAGCTTAAAATAACAAATCTATTTATAGTGCACTATATTTCTCTTATTCTTTATTTTTTGTCAAGCCACATTTTCTCTTTAAATTTAATTGTTTTAGTGTTTTTATCGGCTTATATATTTTGTAGAATGGCCTCCCGATTTATGCTCCAATGACTTAATGAAAAATTCACATATTTATGCCACCCTCTCTTAAACATCAACACAATTTTATTTGAATTTGAAGAAATTCATGTTAATTATTTCATGCTTATATATTGCATACCTAATCACAACCTTACTCTCAATGGATGGAATCCAATTGACATTTAAGATTATTATTGGATATCATGTATTGATTTAAAATTTGATATTCTAAACTCAATTGCAAGCCTTGTATGTGCATGTTTCACAAAAAGACATAGTGCATGATTCCAATTGTATAGAAATAAAGGTTCACAATACAAATATGACTTGGAGATTTAGGCAGTGAAGGGAGCAAGTATATGATATACAGAAAAAAAGAAATTGAATTGGGGTTACATGTACAACAGTAATAAAACTAACCCATATAAATTCAAAAGCATGCTTATGCATTAAAAATATCATAATTTTTAACGAGAGATCCATTGAAAAATATATATTACAATTCCATATTAGGTTGATCTTGAATTTCACCCAAGTGAACATATGATTCGTGAAGATCTAGATTTGTGTCCATCCCTTGGAATTATTGTAAGGATTTCCCAAAACAACATCTCCAACATCTAGTGCTAAGTCATCATCAAGATGTGAGCCAATGAGTGTTTGGCCAACTTGATTCCCCCCTTACATATTCTTCTTCTTGATCCTAAACATCTTTATCTTCTTCTTATTATTGATCATGTCCACCTTCATATTCTATTAAAGTATAATTTACAGTCTGTCCTCTTGGATCAAATATAACAACAAAATACCAACCTACTCTACTTGGTACCTCTAAAAAAAATATAGGCTCACATTTAATTGGAAGTACATAGGGATTTGTATTTGGATTGTACCTATTAGTACTAATAATGGTAAATCCATTTTCATGATAAAAAATTGTCCTTTCATCACCTTGCAACAACAATTTGTACACCTCACCTTGAAGAGAACCACTTTGAAGTATTTAAAGTCTATATCCAATATATCTTCCAAATATCCATATACCCCAAATCTGATGTGACCATATCATGTCTATCACCCATGTGGGAAATATTAATAACCCAAAAAAATGCAATTATACCACTATCACATGTTTTCCGTCTGTCATCCAGTTGTTTGTTGCGATATTTTCTGTCATTGCACCACATAGCCTTATGATGTTTCACCTACATTCTCAACCTATTAAAAATGGAATGTCAGGATTAGGTAAGTATATGTATAGTATAATTTGCGGGAAAAAAAATTATGGGATTTGAAATATAAAACCTAAAGATAGATATTTCTTACATTTCTATATTTTGCACCATATGTTATATAAATTCCTTGCCAGGTTGAATGTGTATCATGATCCAAATAATCTTTCTTCATCAACTCTGCCACCCTATTCCATGATAAGGCACCATAAAATTATTCACATCGTTCTATCCATATATTTATCCAATCAATATTATTTTCAACGTATAAATGGATTGCATCCCACTCTATACTATCTAAAACAATTACAAAAAAGAATTATTTAAACAACCAAGCTACTAATTAATCTACCATAAGAATTTATGAAAATATTAATACAATCTAAAGTTTTACCTTTGGTTTTTATCCATCTACCTTTCCCCAACAACACCTCCTCTTTAAATTTGTTGGTGGAATTGGCATCCCAAAGGAGAGGCACATCCATATCACCCACTATTTGGGGTAAGTACTCACTAAAATTTACAATGGATTGAAATAGCATGCATCCTTCAACCATTGATATTTTTGGATGTGCACTTTATCTAACAAAGAACTTCAATGCCTTCAAGTGCCTCTCCACTAACCACATTGACCTTTAGTGTATGGGTACACATATTTCAATTTCTTCCACCAAGTGTATGAGGTAGTGCTCCTGTGCATTGAAAAATGTCCGAGACAGATACTTTTGCATCTCACATATTAGTTGGGGAATTTCTCTTTTCCAATACTTGATATCTTCTTTATGTATCCTTTTAGATGACAACCACATACACGTGCATAGAAATTTAATGTATCACCATTAATATAAATAAGACAAACAAAGAAAGCATTGACTATATAATAAATTATTCAATTATAACTCTTTGCATACCTCATCTACATTCCAAGATCATAATAACCTTCTTTATGTTGTTGTCAAATCTATAAGGAAGAGCTAGAGGTAGAACATATTGCAACAAGGACATAATGTATATTACTAACAAATAAGAATTGAAATGGAGATAACCACTAATTGCTAACATATAATCTATATATCATAAAATAATCAAACTTGCAAAATGTCAAACCTTCATAAATGTATGCCTATCATGAATTTTAGCCCCACCAAAATCACCTTGCTTTGTTAATATATTACTTATGTTTGAAGCAAAACCAATGGAAAATTGTATCTTATATAAAACTATTTTATAACAATTCTCTCTTGCTCTATTAATAACCATGAACTATTGGTGGAATTCCCACTACCATAACAATCCTTCAAATGTTGCAATGAGTTGGATTCCTAAATGTCGCTTATAATTTTTGCAATCTTTTTCTTGTTATTCCTCCCATATCTAATTTTCCACAAGTACACTGTGACACTCTTTCCAATATGCATTGTCTCAAACAAATGAGCTACTAGTAGTTCTCTATAGTATGGAAACTAACTGAATTGGGAAGAGTGTCATTTTAAACCCTATGGAAGTTGATCATTGATATAGAAATGCTAGGATATTTATAGTTAACTAAGAAAGAAAATAAAATGTGAACTGAGGCAAATGCTAAATTAATAGGATGTAACAAGATTTAAGGAAAATTCTTCAACAGAGAATTGAAACCACAAAATTGAAGACAGGAAATTGATAACGAAGTTTGAAAATTTCCTATGTCTCCAGGTCAACCTACAGTGTGACTGATTGATTATTTATTCAATTGCAAAGGTTACAAGGAAATCAATAATTTACAAAGAAAAGAATGTGCTTAAGAACAACAATTTACCCAATGCGATACCTCAAGAGTTCATGTGTGACGCAACATCCTCAAGCATGGGAGCCACAAGTTGTCCAAATTCTGAATGAAATTCTAACCAATTCTTTCTCTATCTCTTTGTCTTATATCCTCGATTGTTCTCTCTCTATGTCCATCTTTTTCTGTATGTTTGTTTGTTTGTTAAATAGAAGGAATTGACCGATAGAGATCCATGGATAAAGTGGCCAAATTGGAAAAAAATCATTCTCAATGTCCAAGATATCCTGAAGGATAATAATCCATACCCAAATCAGGAGTAAAATGGCATGAAAAGAGGATCAAATCCAAAGTCAAAATCTCTAGTTTATACTAGAGTTCTTGATATAACTATCATCGAACAATATGGACCATAAATTTGTAATCTGTCAACTGTCTGATGCCAACTTTCCTATGTCGATTGTCTAATGTCGACCCTCCGATGCATACTTGTTCTGACTGTTCTGACCCGATATCAGAAGTTAGAAGTTGGAACAAGGAACGTTGCTTCTCCAACTATCCTTCCAACTACCCTCTCTCCACTACTGATGTCAAAGGTTGGAAGTCACCACTGACAACCAATCGACAAAAATACATTTTGAGTCTCGAGTCTTGACTTCTCCATGCCAAAAAATTTGAAGTGTTGTAACTTAGTCATTTGAAGTCCAAATTTGACAGAATTAGTATCGCTAGAAATATTTCAGGGAGCACTATGAAACCGTAACCTTCCCTTAAGAAATTGAAGAATGTGAAAATTGATAAAATGGGATATCCTCCTGGATTAAACCTCACCATTGAAAAGCATTTGGACCGCCAAAAGCCTGGAATCAATAAAAAATTAAGTGATAGTATAGATCCCTCACCCTTCCGGTCTCAATCCATTAAGACTTGCTTGGATGCATTCCTTATTTCCCCTTTGTGAAGTTCATACTCTTCTGTCAAGAATGATTTATTCCTACAATGCATCAAGGTATTAAGGTGCAAATTCATCAGCAGATGGAACGTGGAAATTCTTTTCTTGATCCATGATCATTAAAGGATCATACAATTTCAAATTGTCTACATTCATAATGAAATACATCTTCATGTATGGAGGAAAATCTAACCGAAAATAATTATTACCAACTTTGTCTAAAATTGTGAAGGATCCATACCTCAATGGTTTATTTTTTGTACCTTTACCTTTAAGCCGATATTTTTTGATATGAATCCATACTTGATTGAACCAACCTGGAAATGATGATCCACATGATGTTGGTCATGCCTATACTTGTATTTGTGGAAATTGAACCAGGTGATAGATTAATTTTACTCACAACAATTAACAATTGATCATGCAAAATCACTCACAAAGAGACTGAAAATTGGAGCTGAACACTAAACTGTATTAAATCAGTGTACAATAGACAATCATGTAATAACATAGGTTGCTGAATAAATAACATACATCAGGGATTCGAATGCATCAGGATCAATTCGAATCTAGCATAAAGCAGGCTTACTAAAAATAAGCAAATCCCCCATAGGTGTAAAAAGCTGATCCCAAATCTGTCATGGAGCTCATGAATTGGAAAAATGGCTTAGGAAAGATAAATAGTGGTGGAATGGAAGCTCATACATGCTTTTCCATGGAGAAAAGAGAGGAGGATGTGTAGGACAAAAAACTAGTCAACCTCACCTAGTCTAGCTTTTCCTTTTGCCTTAAAACACTGAAAAAGCAGGGAATAAAGCAGAAAAAGCAGAAGGGCACCTAGGAGGCCAGAAATAAAGTAGAATTTATTCCTTTAGCTCTCCCATGCACTACATGAGTCAAATAAGGCAAGTTTGACCATTATAGATAGGCAAATGACAACTTGCACAC
>LPNX010046568.1:1548-30090 GCA_001517045.1 Pseudotsuga menziesii | reverse complement strand
AACACATTGCTGAACTGACCATGATCAAGATCTATCCTTCCTTTGCCTTTACTTTCAGTGAGAGAGTCATCTCCCAGTACAATAGATGGTCCTTTCGACATTTACAGTGAGGAGAAGGCCTCCTTAGTCGAAACCATGTGTCTTGAAGCTCTAGAATCAATGATAAAAACTGGGTGAGCTTGATGTGCCAGCAACTAGAGCACGAACTCTCTCTCTGTCATCTGAACTTGATCCTCCTTCTCTCTTCTTTGAGCTTTCTGGAAGGGAGATACCATTCTTCTCCAGGAGTTGGGTCAGCATGTCTATTTTCTTTTTCATACAAGAGCTTTCAGAGTGATTTCCCTTATTGCAGTATGCGCACTTGTTCATTTCACCTTTGTTCTTCTTCTTCTGGTAATTCTTCTTGGGACCTTGTTGATCCTCCGGAGACTGTTTCTTGTCTCTCTTTTGCTCGGGTGGATTTTTAGCTTTCTTTTTGCTTTTTGAATCCACCCTCGAATCTCCAGCAATCAAAGCTTGATCTTTGGATGGTTTGATGGTGCCCATCATCACCAGCTTGTCCTGTTCTTGTGTGAGAGATTCCATGAAATCTGCAAGGCTAGGCATCTTCCAGGTTCGAGCTGTCAGTTTTGTGGCATAGAAGGTCGAAACAAACACTGAATAGTCAGGTCCTAGCTTTGAGAGGATAGCCGGTACGAGCTGATCATCTTTCTTTTCGATACCACACTGTTTCAGCTGCAAAACTAGTGCTTTGAACTTGGAGAAATATAGTTGCAGGGATTCAAATCTCGTTGGACTCAGAGAAATCAGCTCATTTTCGATTTGATGTCCCCTCATCTCATCTGTCTTTCCAAAAATATCAGCAAGCTTCTCCCATACTTCATTCGGTGATGTCAATCCATCAAGATGGAAAAGGAGGTCTCTGGAAATACTCAGACACAGGAGGCCATAAGCCTCATCCCTCCTGTTGTGCCATTTTATCTTCTCTGCAGCTACATTGGGCTCTACTTTTGTTTCCATAGTCACCCTGTAGAGGCCTTTTGCTCTCAACAGTATCTCCATCTCTGCTTTCCATTCAAATAAATTGAAAGGAGTCAAGATAGTTTTCTGTGATTGATCCATAGCTTAGAAAATATGTCCCGACTGTCAGTAGAAGGCTCCCAGTCACTTATGTCGAACCTGCAAAACAATTTTTGAAGGAGAGAAACAATCTACAATGGCTCTGATACCATGTGGAAATTGAACCAGGTGATAGATTAATTTTACTCACAACAATTAACAATTGATCATGCAAAATCACTCACAAAGAGACTGAAAATTGGAGCTGAACACTAAACTGTATTAAATCAGTGTACAATAGCCAACCTTGTAATAACATAGGTTGCTGAATAAATAACATACATCAGGGATTCGAATGCACGAGGAGCAATTCGAATCTAGCATAAAGCAGGCTTACTAAAAATAAGCAAATCCCCCATATGTGTAAAAAGTTGATCCCAAATCTGTCATGGAGCTCACGAATTCGCAAAATGGCTTAGTAAAGCTAAAGAGTGGTGGAATGGAAGCTCATACATGCTTTTGCATGGAGAAAAGAGAGGAGGATGTGTAGGACAAAAAACTAGTCAACCTCACCTAGTCTAGCTTTTCATTTTGCCTTAAAACATTGAAAAAGCAGGGAATAAAGCAGAATTGATTCCTTTAGCTCTCCCATGCACTACATGAGTCAAATAAGGAAAGTTTGACCATTATAGATAGGAAAATGACAACTTGCACAAGGTGGGACACATGAATTAGGCTAATAAGACAAAAATAATGAAATTAATGTCTAAGTGGGTAAAGTATGGGTTGATTATTCTAACAGTATTTAAATTGGCTATTTTCCAATTATTCCTAAAATGACAGGTGTATCGACTGGATTTGTTGGATCAATTTCAAATCCTTGTCTGCATCAACCTGTCCATCTTCCACACAATATTTCCCATACACAAAGTCTAAAGGAGAGTTTGGTAGATGACAAAAACATGTCTCAAATGGAAATATTTGTGTTGAAGAATGTAAGGAATGGTTGTAGCACGGTTTTATGGCATGTTGAATATAGTGCAGTTGTTCATCCCAAAGCTTAGTATGTTTGGAACAATAACCTTGAAGTATATGTACCATTGTGCGGTTGATTACTTCAATATGACCATCAATTTGTGGATGGAAATCAATGCTCTTATTAAACTTGGTGTCCATTAGTTCCCACAAAGTTGACCAAAATTTCCCAAGAAAACAGGAATCTCGATCAGATACAATGGAAGTGGAAAACCAAAAATGAACCCATAGAAACTGAAAGAATAATTGAGCAGTCATCTCTGTTGTGACCTGTTTTTGCAAGGAATTAAAATGCACATCTTACTAAATCTATCCACAACCACATACAAGTAACCATGGCCTTTCCTAGACATAGGTAACCCTCCCATAAAGTATATAGACACACTTTCCCAAGGATGATAAGGTACAAGGAGTGGTGTGTATAAACCCAATTTCATATTGATGGGATTACTTGTAGCACAAAGAATACACCCCTTTACATATTTGGAAACTGTCTCATTCATCTGAGGCCAATAACAATACCTCTGAAGCTGAGCTATTTTCTTTCCTACCTCAAGTGACTAGATATAATATAAGTATGACATTCTCTAATTACATGATTCTTTCACTCCGTGGAATACAAACTTTTTCAAGATGATACAATAATTTATCATGAACATGATAATTCAATTCTTCATTATGGGAGCCATGTAATAAATATTCATACTCATCTTTAAAATCGTCATCCTTAGCATATTGTTCAATATAACTATCGTGAGTCAAAGGACTTTGTTGTAAAATGATAGATGTGTTAATGGTTGTTAATGGCGACCTTGACAATAGATCTATGATTTTATTCTGAGTGCCCTTCTTATATTTAATAATTAAATGGAATTTTTGAAGAAACCCCATCCATTTAAAATGTCTGATTTGTTGTAACTTAGTTTATGATTGCAAATATTGTAATGGCTGATGATCACTGTGAATAATTGTTTTTTTACCCATCATATAGTGTTTCCATTTTTTAACACTCTATACCAGTGGATACTGTTATCTCCCAAAATAAAATAAATTTATTTTTGATAGTATGAAGAATTTAAATGATGCAATGAAGGATATGAAGATCACTAACAGTTTTGAAGACCTCTATTTTTTATGCAAATTTCACAAAGTTGTGGATTTGGTGGCTTGGGCGAGGATCAGAACATCTCATTAGCCACTGAAAGATGGAAGATAAATAACAGGTGGAAGACCCCTTCAGCAGTTAGGCGTATTGCTAAACTTTTTACTACCATCAGAACACTTTTTAACAATGATCAGAGCTTGAAAATATAAAGGATCAGCGAGTTAGTCCACTATGGCGCTGAAACGGTGGAAGACTTACAGACTACAGCTTCCATGAGAAAAGGAAATCATCGACGGTCGGAAGGACTAAAGACAAATCATCGGAGAGTTTAGAACCAAGCAACTCCGCGGAAATTGAAAGTTTTAAATACTACAGATCAGTGAGATAAAGCTAAATGTTTCCATAGTGTCGAGGTCAGAACTTTAAAGGACTAACGATCAACGAGCTAGTTCCCTAGGGAGCCGCAACGATGGGAAACAAACTGAATACGAATTTTGACCGATGATAATAGATGAACACATCGACAATCAGAATAACTGAAGACTACGTAGTGGAGGGACAAGGCTGAAAGGTTCTGAAACGTCAGTGATGTGAAGAACTAAATACCGTCGAAGTCAAGAAGCAGAAATTGGAACTTGAACACTAACCGATGGCGAATTAGTCCGCTAAGTAGTCGCAACGGCGGAATAAAAATAAACTACGAGGTCCGCGAGCAGATGAAACTTCGGCGTCGAAACTTGAAATCACTACCCATCAGCAAGATAATGAAATGGGGAGCCACAATGGCAGAAGAAAACCAAACTAAGGCTCCTGACAAATGAAAAAGTTTACAACACTCCAATAAGCACAATAATAAAGGATCATCGGCGATCGGAAGGCATACAGACTACGGATCGATGAGTTTTCAACGAAACATATCTGCAGTGTTGGCGGCATAGAGGAATAATGCCCCGATTCCGTCGCAAATCAACTTCCGGTAGCAATACAATGAAATTTAGTTCGTTTCACCTCTACAACTGCGGCAACAATGAAACTTGGGGAACTGATGGAACAGAGGAAAAATCCTCTGATAAGTGACCACGATAGTAAACTGTGGAGAAACAGAGACTTGGAGCACCGAAACTGCAGAAAAATAGAGACTTGGAGCATCAAATTTGCAGTGACAAGATAAAGAAAAATCTAGTGGATTAAATGAGGAAAATTACTTCAGTTAGACGCCAATACACTGGTTATTGGCGACAATCTCATAGCGAACCAACAGTGGTGATGATCAACGACCACTTCAGCCATTAAAAAATAGTTCAGTGAACTAGATCTTCACAATAAATCAACAAATTGTTAGCAAGGGTTTGAAGCCCTAATGAGGAAAAACTATTACTTCCAATTATTTTTGTGTAAAACAGATCGAATTTTCGGGATCTGTAATTTTTGTAAAAGGCTATAAAGCCCACGATTAATTTAATAATAAAGGTTCGACTCTGGGGATTTATGAGCATGTTCCATTATTAAGCGTCTCATCTAGTTTACTCTAAGTATAAGCTCTTTTGTTGTGATTTGTTCAACCATCTCTTTCTTTACTATGTTTATTTCCTGAATATACATTTAGGTAATTTTCAGATTTATTAAAGGGCCGATAGTTGTCATCCTATTGGTTATTTAGTGATATTTGATTTATAAACACCATCCTCAATAGGATTTAGCCATTTATATGCATGTGTTATGTGTGTAAGTCTGCCAGCCTAGTGGGTTCTCCATCCCTACACCTTTTTGTCAAACTACTGAACAAGTTGTAACTAAAAGCCTTATGACCGAGTGAGCTTCATGCATGTATTGAGAGTGAGATGTTATATAGGTTATCCGACTTGATCGAATTCAAAAAAAACCTAAAAATAGTTTACGTTACCAGGAATTCTCGAGCTACAACCTAGAGGAGTTTCCTGGAGTGATAACAAAGTGGCGCCATTGCCAAGGACAGGAGATTGAAGCTCAGCTTCCCTGGGAGACGACATAGATCCATGCTTTGATGATAGACAAGGCTTGGACATTATTACGGTTGTAATCATATATATGGTGACTCCATTGATAAAAGGCGGCTTCAACAAGACCAAGTACCAGAGAAAACCCAAAGGGGCCACCAACAACACCAGTTTCAGATCCAGAATAAATTTTGAGGAAAGCTAGGGCTTTGCTAAGACAGACCAGTAGTGCTGCACAAAAAGCTTCATCAGGTATTTCAGGAAATATTTTTGCTGATTTTTCTTTCACTGAAACTGTTAATTCCCAGGAATTTTTAGATATATCAGAAAAATCTAGGGCTTGGGCATCTTCAAGCACTGCTGCTTGTGAAGATCCAATGCCTGGTGACTCCACTGGGATAAGTATACCACCACCTTCTCAAAAAATATCCCCATCAGTGCTGCCTTCCACATCGCTATCCATAACCATTTCCAAGATGGCTTCCCCTCCATTGTCCAAGATGGAAAGAATCCTAGTAGCTAGGTATGCACCCATAGTTTTGCCAAATCCTCTCGCAGCCATGCCTACTGGGGATTATTAAAAGTATATTCCTAAGTTTACAGGGGAAGGGGATGTCACTGCTGAAGAACATCTAGAGGATTTTTATAGCTATGCCAAAAAATATTAACATAGAACAAGCAGATGTATGGACTAGAGTTTTTGTGCAAAGCCTAGATGGCTAGGCTAAGAAGTGGTTTAAGGAACTTCCTGTTGGGTCAGTAGCAAGCATAGAAGCCCTATATGAAATTTTCCTAAGGCATTAGGGAGAGAGGAGCGACCAACTCTACTATATCACAAAATTCAGCAACCTGAGAAGAGAAAATGGTGATTCTGTCTCCAAATTTACCAAGAGATTCAATGACATGTACAGCTAGATCCCCACTGAGATAAAGCCCACCGGTGCTTCAGCTATGATAACCTATGCGAATGCCTTTGACTCTGACTTCTTCCTACTTATCAGAGAAAGGAGGTCTTCCTCCTTATCACTCATGCAGGATGCTTCCCTAGAGGTAGAGTCAAACATTTTGGCATCTCAAAAGGTCAAAGGGAAGGTAGATAGGAGAAGGAAGCCAACATACTATAATGGGGCTTCTGCATCAGAGAACAAGATTGACAATATGGACAAAATTGTAGATAACTTGACTACTGAAATATCTAAATTTAGGGGCCAAGGACATCTCCCGATGAGGGGTACAGATTCAAGTGATTTTTCCCCTTGAAACCCAAATTTCGTTCACTATAGATGTGGAAACCCCCCTGTTTAGATTCTCAGAAGGGAGAGAAATCAAGGGGAAGACCAGAGGATAAGAGCTCCATTTCAAAATGTTGTATTAGAAGAAGAGCCATAATTCATTGAAGATGAAGGAGAAGCCAAAGACAATATCCACTACATGGAGGATGAGGTGGACTATTCTTTTCTGACACAAACAGAATATGAGGAAGCCCTGATTGCTGAGAAGATCACCAAAGAGATCGTCTATCAGGCTGATGATCAGGAAGGTTACCAACTGAGGTCTAGGCTAGTTGCTCCCCTCAAGAAAATTGTTGTACCTATCAAGAAGTCTGCTGCATTTGCTAGAAAGGTTGTTATTTTACCAAAGAAAGTAGCTATCCCATCCAAAGCATTGCATAAACCAGCACTTTCAGCCACACCTGATCAAGTCCAACTCAAACCTACAGTTCAGGAGGTAAGATTTCCAGATAAGTTGCATTATTCTTTCAAACTCGAGTCTGAAATTCAAAAATTAAAAATCCCATTCCCTCTAATCGATTTGATGAAGAACGATGCATTTAAAACCTCCATTCTAAATTCCCTTCAGCCCAAGGTGCACATTGACACTGAATTCGTGAACCTACAAGATGACAAGCCTATTGTAACCCTGGGCCCCATGATTGAAGACCTAAAGGACTCCTGCCCACCATTCTATATATCCTTGAACATCCATGATAAAATCCTCCATAACTGTCTACTGGATTCAGGAGCCTCTCACAACCGAATGCCAAAAGCTGTGATGGATGAGATCGGCCTCAGCATTACCAATCCCTACCATGGTTAATTCTCTTTTGACTCTAGGAAGGTAAAGTGCTTGGGCCTCATCAAATATATTGCTGTAAACTTCACCCAACTGCCTTCGAAAAGCGTAATGATGGACATTGTGGTGGTCAATATTCCCCCAAAATTCGGCCTCTTGCTGTCCCAGTCGTGGAGCAAAATATTAGGCAGCACCCTCAAGATGGATCTCACATATGCTACCATTCCCATGTTTGGAGGGGAAACTAAGCGGATGTACAGAGAAAATCAGCTAGCATACATCATAAGCAAAGAGAGCCGCTCAGTGAATCACCCAATTTATGCTGTGGACATCGATTTTGGATCCTGTATTTTGCAAATTGATGATAATCAACAGACATCGGTTCATCTCACTGAGCCCACCCGTTCATGGCCAGAATAAATCACAACAGTGATTTGGACCATGTATTTCGATGGGGCAAGCTATCAGAACTCATTAGGCGTGGGTATAGTCTCAATCTCCCCATCAAAGGAGAACATTCACCTGTCTTACAAGCTCAATTTCAAAACCACCAACAACGTAGAAAAGTACGAAGCCTTGCTGCTAGGAGTTAAATTGGCCAAGGAGATGGGGATCATGTGCGTGAATATTTTTGGGGATGCAGACCTCATCATACAGTAGGTCAACAACACTTTTCAGATGAAAAATATCAAACTAAAGGCCTACAGGGACGAGGTATGGAAACTCAGAGACTCATTTATGTTTTTTGAACTGTCATATGTTCCTAGGGATTTGAATCACCTGGATGCTTCCCTGGCTATCTTTTCAAGTCTTTTTGTTCCTCCTTTACCCCCTAGGCTCAGCTATGATGTTCAAGTCAACTACAGACCCTCTCTGCCAGACAATGTAAAATTTGGGAGGGTGTTTGAAAATGATGGGGAGATTAGTAAATTCCTTCAGTTAGTGGATGAATTCTCTGACATACACATAGACCAGGAAAACCTTAACCTAGAGGAATCCAAGCAGCTCAAGCTAAAAGATAAAGTGACTGAGCATGATATTGTCCAATTTCCCGGCAACAACATACCCTGAGGTCTAGTACCATTGGAAGAACTGTTTGACCACAATGACATCCCTTTCAAGCCTGCCAAAAGGGAGCTAGATCCTGCTGTCCAAGAGCTGAATGCCAAAGCCATCCAAAACTGATAAATCTATCCACTAGGCTGACTGCTGAATAGAATTCTGAATATTGCAGCTTGATAAAAGAGTTTGCTGATGTCTTTGCATGGGAGTATAGTGACCTAAAAACGTATGACACCAACATCATCCAGCACAGGATTCCTTTGGAGAAGGACACCATTCCTTTCAAACAGAAGCTGAGACCCATCAGCCCCCTTCTTTTACCAATGATTGAGAAAGAGATCCACAATCTCCTCAAATCCAAGATCATAATCCCCATCAGATATTCCAAGTGGATTGCAAATCTAGTAGTGGTGAGAAATAAAAATGGAGAAATCAGGTTGTGTGTGGATTTTAGAAACTTGAACAAGTATTCCAAAAAGGAAGACTATCCACTGCCCAAGATGGAACATATACTGCAGAGAGTATTGGGGGCCAAGGTCATGTCCTTCCTTGATGGTTTCTCTGGATACAACCAAGCTACTATGCACCTAGATGACCAAGAGAAGACTGCCTTTACTACCCCCTGGGGCACCTTCATGTATGCTAAAATGCCATTTGGGATAATGAATGTTGGGGATACTTTTCAAAGAGCTATGGACCTAGCTTTTGTAGGGATAAAAGATAAATTTGTGCTTATATATTTGGATGACTTAACAGTTTACTCTCACAGCCATCATGACCACTTGCAGCATTTAAGAAAGGTATTTCTGAAGTGCAGAAGGTATGGAATATCACTGAACCCCAAGAAGTCCCAGTTTGCACTCAATGAAGGAAAGCTCCTAGGCCACATAGTCTCAGCTGAAGGTGTAAAGATCGATCCGGTAAGAGTGGAGGCAATTCAACAACTGTCAATACCAAGGTCAAAAAGAGACATTCAGTCCTTTTTAGGCAAGATAAACTTTGTCAGGAGATTCATTCCAAATTTCTATGATCTGTTAAAGCACATAATAGCCATGTTAAAAAAGGATGCAAAAATCAAGTGAACCAACCAGGAAAGAAATTATTTTGAAGATATTAAGAAAGCCATCATGGAGGCCCCACCCCTGATTAGTCCCGACTACACCAGGGGTTTTTACATTTTCTCTTTTGCATCTTATGACACAGTGGCAGCTGTACTATTACAAAAGAATGATGAAGGTCTTGATCATCCAATTGCTTTCTTCAGCAGAACCTTGAGAGATGCTGAGCTGAAATATGACCCAATTGAGAAGCAGGCTTATGCTCTCATAAAATCTTTAAAGAACTTTAGAATCTACATTCTCCATGCAAAGGTCATTGCATATGTCCCTTCCACTGCAGTGAAGGATGTTTTGACTCAGCCTGACATTGAGGGGAAGAAATCTAAGTGGATTTCCAAACTCATTGAGTTTGATGTAGAGGTAAAACCCACCAAGCTAGTAAAGAAAATTGTGAGCTGATGGGAATAAATTTCACATGTGTCGGATCAGCAAAGGTGCAGACTATGGTAGCAGCTGAAACAAAAGTAAACCAAGATCAGAATGGCAGTCCACCAGTAGCTGAGAACATATCTTCATGTGAGTGGTACTTAGGTATCATTCACTTTTTTCTTAAATTAGAAGTTTCTCCTGATCTCACTTCTAACCAAGCATGAGCTCTTAAGTTGAAATCTGTTAAGTTTTGCATAATTGACAAACTGCTGTACTGGAGGGATCAGTCTGGGATTTTGTTAAGGTGTCTAGATAAAGAGAAATCAGAGTAAGTCATGCATCACTTTAATTCCAGTACATGTGGAGGCCACCACTACTGGAAAACCACAGCCCACAAGATCTTAAAAGCAGGATACTATTGCCCAGCCCTCTTTGCTGATGTATGCACTTTTGTAAGGGCCTGTGACCAATGTCAAATATTTGTAGGAAAGAAGCAGCTCAAATCCTTTCCCCTTAGGCCTATTACAGTGAATGGCCCTTTCCAACTATGGGGTTTGTATTTCATAGGTGAAATAAATCCATCTTCCAATGGACACCATAAATGGATCTTAGTAGCCACTGACTACTTTACCAAATGGATAGAAGCAATACCCACCAGAAATGCCACTCATCAAGTCATCATGAGATTCTTATATGAGAACAACTTCAGTAGGTTTGGTTGCCTGGTAAGGTTAGTAATTGATAATTCACAAGCCTTTAAAGATGGGGCATTGGTTAAATTGTGTGAATCAGTGGGTATTCAACTAGTGTGCTCTACATCCTATTACCCACAAGGCAATGGCCTGGCTGAGTCATCCAACAAAAGCTTAGTCCGGATCATTAGGAAGTTTCTAGAGACAAATAAAAAAAGCTAGGATTCAAAGATTAAGTTTTCCTTATGGGATGATAGGGTGATAGATAAAAGATCCATAGGGACTTCTCCATTCAAACTAGTTTATGGAACTAAGGCCATCTTTCCTATCCAGCTCATCCTTCCAGTGGCAAATTTCTTTCAGGAAGAGGAAGATGAACCAAATGATATGATGAGAAGGATGATGGATTTGGTGGAGTTACAGTAGATCAGGGAACAAGTGGTAGAAAAATCAGAGGCTCATCAACAGAGGATAAAGGGCATGTTTGACAAAAGAGAAAAGGTAGACAACTTCCAGGTTGGAGATTGGGTCCTCAAGTGGGATGCTGTCAGACAGGACAAAGGGAAACATGGAAAATTTGACTCTTTATGGATTGGCCCTTTTGTTATAGACTAGGTATATAAGAATAACACCTTCAAATTGCAGAATCTGGAAGGTGAGGAGGTATTCGATGGCCCAATAAATGGGCGGTTCCTAAAACTCTATTTTATTTGAGGCTCTGAGGCCTTATGATTGTAAATTAGTAGATAGTAGGTTGTTTTTCTTTCAGAATAAGACTCCATGCCCAATGAAACAATAATTAATAGTGTTAATTTACTTAGTTGCTTTTAGGGAAAGGAATTTTGGTCTAGGGTTCTTGGGACCTCACAGGGAGGTTCCCATCCCCAAGTAGGAGCCAGATGTTATCTCCCAAAATAAAATAAATTTATTTTTGATAGTATAAAGAATTTAAATGATGCAATGAAGGATATGAAGATCACTAACAGTTTTGAAGACCTCTATTTTTTATGCAAATTTCACAAAGTTGTGGCTTCGGTGGATTGGGTGAGGATCAGAACATCTCATTAGCCACCGAAACATGGAAGATAAATAATAGGTGGAAGACCCCTTTGGAAGTTAGGTGCATTGCTAAACTTTTTACTACCATTGGAACACTTTTTAACAGTGATCAGAGCTTGAAAATATAAAGGATCGGCGAGTTAGTCCACTACGGCGCCGAAACAGGGGAAGACTTACAGACTATGGCTTCTGCGAGAAAAGGAAATCGTCGGCGATCAGAAGGACTATAGAAAAACCGTCAGAAATTTTAGAACCAAGCAGCTCTGTGGCAATCGGAATTTTTAAATACTACAGATCGGCGAGATAAAGCTAAAGGTTTCTGCAGTGTCGGTGTCGGAACTTTAAAGGACTGACGATTGGAGAGCTAGTTCCCAAGGGAACCGCAATGATGAGAAACAAACTGACTACGGCTTCCGATCGATGACAATATATGAACACATTGACGATCGGAAGAACTAAAGACTGTATAGCAGAGGGACAAGGCCGAAAGGTTTCGAAACATCGGTGATGTGAAGAACTAAATACCGTTGAAGTTAAGAAGCAGAAATCGGAACTTGAAAACACTAACCGACGGAGAATTAGTCCGCTAAGTAGCCACAACGGTGGAAGAAAAATAAACAATGAGGTCCATGAGCAGATGAAACTTCAGCGTCGAAACTTGAAATCACTAGCTGTTGGCAAGATAATGAAATGGGGAGCTACAACGGTGGAAGAAAAATAGACTAAGGCTCCTGACAAATGAAAAAGTTTACAACACTCCGATAAGTGCAACAATAAAGGATCATCGGCGATTAGAAGGCATACAGACTACAGATCGACGATTTTTCAATGAAACATCTCCGCAGTGTCGGCAGCATAGAGGACTAATGCCCCGATTCTGTCACAAATCAACTTCCAGTAGCAATACAATGAAATTTAGTTTGTTTCACCTCTGTAACTGGAGCAACAATGAGACTTGGGGCATCGATGGAATAAAGGAAAAATCCTTCGATCAGCGACCATGGCGGTAAAATACGGAGAAACAGAGACTTGGAGCTCCGAAACTAAAGAAAAATAGAGACTTGGAGCACCGAAACTTCAAAAAAATAGAGAATTGGAGTGCCGAATCTACGGCAAAAAGATAAAGAAAAATCTAGCGGATTAAATGAGGAAAATTACTTCAGTTAGACGCCGATACACTAGCTGTTGGTGGAAATCTCATAGCGAACGAGCAGTGGTGATTATCAACGACCACTTCAGCCATTAAAAAATCGTTCAGTGAACTAGATCTTCATAGTAAATCAACAAATTGTTAGCAAGGGTTTGAAGCCCTGATGAGGAAAAATTATTACTTCCAATTATTTTTGTGTAAAACAGATCGGATTTTTAGGATCTGTAATTTTTGTAAAAGGCTATAAAGCCCACAATTAATTTAATAATAAGGGTTTGACTGCAGGGATTTATGAGCCTATTCCATTATCAAGCATCTCATCTGGTTTACTCTAAGTATAAGCTCTTTTGTGGTGATTTGTTCAGCCATCTCTTTCTTTACTGTGTTTATTGCCTAAATGTACATTTAGGTAATTTTCAGATTTATTAAAGGGCCGATAGTTGTCATCCTATTGGTTATGTAGTGATATTTGATTTATAAACACCATCCTCAGCAGGATTTAGCCATTTATATGCATGTGTTATGTGTGTAAGTCTGCCAACCTGGTGGGTTCTCCATCCCTGCACCTTTTTGTCAAACTACTGAACAAGTTTTAACTAAAAACCTTGTGACCGAGTGAGCTTCATGCATGTCTTGAGAGTGAGAGGTTATATAGGTTATCCGGCTTGATCCAATTCAAAAAAACCCTAAAAACAGTTTAAGTTACCAGGCATCCTCGATCTGCAACCTAGAGGAGTTTCTTGGAGTGATAACAGATACAATTCTTTATCATAGGTAGGATAATCACTTGCTGTAGATGAAAATTTATTAGAATGGTAATTAATATTCATGTGTCCCTTCATAAGAATGACTCCCATGGAAAAACCACTAGCATTCGCATCAATTTCAAATGTTTGTTGCAAGTCTGGAAGTGCTAGACCTGGTGTCATGCTAATAATTTCCTTCAAAGCATCAAAGGATCTTTTTTTTTGTCTCCCCACTGGAAAAATTACTTCACACTCGTCAAATAATTAAATGGCACAAAAATGGAGGAAAAATGGCTATGAAATTTCTCCAATATTGAACTGCACCGAGAAATATCCTAACCTCTGTAATTTTTTTTGGCCTTGGCCAATTTGAAATAACTTCAACTCTGGTATGGTCCACTCTGAGCTTCCCTCCACTAATGACATGGCCTAGGTAAACTAAAGATTTTTTAGCAAATTCATACTTTTCCATCTTTACATATAATTTTCCCCTCCTTAATACATCAAACACTTGTTTCATATGAGAAACATTCTCTTTCCAGGTGTGAATAAAAACAAGAATACCATCTAAGTAGACAATGACAAAATCATCAATGAAGGGATGAAATACATCATTCATGACTCTCATAAAATTAGATGTGGCATTACACATCCCAAAAGGAATAACAAGCCACTCATACAACCCCTGTTTTGTCTTGAAAGTAGTCTTCCATATGTCATCTTCAGAAATTCTAACTTGATGGTAACCTCTGCGTAAGTCTAAATTAGAAAAACAAATTTCATGTTTTGAATTATTGTTGTTGTTGTAAATGTAACTTTGGAATATACTCTAATGTATATTATTTTTGTATTTTTATTGTACCTCTATTGGAGATTTTTTTCCTTCGTTCGGGGATGCCATTATTATGTTTTGTTATGTAAGGTCATTGAGGTAAAACCTTTGTTGCAATTCGGGGAAATAGTTCCCCAAAGAATCATGTAAAATGTATTTTTGAGTCTCCAAAGAGGAATTCGGCCCTACTAGATCAGGAGGTCGACCTAGTTAGGTTTTAGGTCAAGTCATTCGATGTGTATAAATAAGGAGGTTCCCTCCCTCATTTATACACACACTCGAGTACTCACTCAATTTGCATGAGTAAGAGAGAGAGAGAGGATAAGTTTGCTAGAGGAGAAAGAGAGAAAGCTACAGGAGACTTATTATTCTTTGGTTTTCCATTTTATGATATTTCATTAGTGACGAATCTATCTTGGAAGAAGTGTGTGGGGTTTTCTCCTTTATAGTTTCCCCGAGGAAAATTCTTGTGTCTATTGTGATTTGTTGTGCTATTATTATTTCAGTTAAAGATATAACATAATTGAATTAAAGTGAAAAAATTAACAGTTACATAGATCATCAATACATGGAAGTGGATAACTATTCTTTATCATGATCTTATTCAAAGCCTTATAACCAATGCACATTCGCCAATATCCATCCTTATTTGGCACCAACACATTTGGCGAATGACATGGTGGCGTGTTGGGTCTGATAATTCCTCTTCCAACCAAGTCCTGAATCTGCTTCTTGATCTCCTCACTCTACATCATAGACATCTGCTACATGATAAATTTTGGAAGTGGCACATCTTGTTGCAACTGGATCTCATGTCGAATCCCTATTTTGGGTGGCAGTCCTACCGGCTCCTGAAATACTTCATCATATTTAGAAATTATTTTAAGCATTTCATATTTATGCTTTGGATCACTCTCTGCAAAGGATTTGGATGTATCATCATTACTTTCTTTGACCTTAATAATCATCAACACAAAATTCTTTCTAGCATTCACCAACCTTTTCATTTGACTTGTCGAGATTAGTGACATGTTTGTTTTCATTTGATGTGGATGCATAACATATTCAATACCATCCTTAAAAACATGATATGGATTCTTATCCCTGTAGAATATATCCTTATTATCATGCAAATAAGGGATACCAAGTACAATACCACATAGGTCTAGTGTTACTACATAAACCTCTACCTCATCCTTAAACTTATCAGAAATTTCAAACTTTAAAATGCACTTTTTGGTTACTTTCAATTGTGCATCATTAGTAACCCATCCTAGTGGATATGTTTTTTCATGAGGTATAGTAGCTAAACCTATTTTATTTACCACTTATTTAGAAAATAAATTGAATTGTGACCCACTATTAAATCATGTATCAATCTTTGTATGTTTTGTAATGACTCTAACATGAAAGAGTTCACTTTTTTTCTTTTCATCCTGACTAGAAGAAGACTATAAATTTGTGCTTGTGCTTGATTAATGAGAAATATATATACCTTCATCCTTCCCTTGGAATCCAATAGATGAGACTTTGGATTCATTACCAGAGTCATATCCCACATCCTGCAGCACTATAGAAACATTCTTTGTTTTTCCTTTATCCTTGTACCCTCCATACTTCTTTAGTCCTAGCTTCAGAAGTAAATTCCAGTATTGTGAAACATCATGTCCATTTTTGTGAAAGGAACATGTGGGATTCTCACCTTCTTTCTCAATAGTGGTTTCCTTATTTCCTTTGAACTTGTTTCCTTTTGGCTTGGTAGGCTGCTTGGAATAGCTATCAGCAGAAATATTTCCCTTAGATTTAATATGGGTGAACTATATGCATACTTCATCTAGATTGTTAGGATTAAACATCAAAATTGTATGCCTTAAGTAGACATGTAAACCACCTATATATTTAGGATGGATTTCCTGGGTATAGTGAGGAATACCTAACACTAAATCCCTTTTCCTAAAATATTGAGTGTAATCTTGAACACTCTGTCATTTTCCCTATCTAAGTATTTCTGAATTCATCATAGTCTACTACATATAGCCAAGTGGATAAAATTGTTTTTTAATGCCGAGAAAAACCCATACCATGAGGAAATCAACTTACATTTATTAAGCAAATCCTCCTAAATTTTTCTCTCCCACCATACAATAGTAGTGCCTCCAAGCCGTAATGTGTGAGGCCAATTGAATTTTGGCTTAATCTCATGTTATCTTCTGGATTCTGCAATAAACTTCTATTTGCCTAACCTAGTCATCTGAATTTTCAACATCATTTTCTCCATTATTAATAGGAAAATTATACTTGATGTCAAGCTTCAACAATGGGGTGTTTAGATCAATGTTATCAAAGTTCTTTTTATGTGCATTGGATGAAGTACTAACAAAATATTTTTTAGAAGAAGACGATGATGATGAAGATGATGGAGAAAGGGGAGTACGAGGAGGATCTCCTCCATTACCTTTGTTTCCAAAAGTAATATATGTTTTCTTTATATACTTCATTATCTTCTTCTCCACTCTTTTTTATAATGTGCAAACAAATTCTCTACCTTGGCGGCCATCTGATAGAAATATTTACAAAAATTATTCTCATCCTCCGCATGATAGTCTTCATCTACCATTTTCTTGGCCCGCTGCACACGTCCAATTTCTGGATTAAATGGCCCAAGTTATCCTTTTCCAATGTGAATTGTATCCCTATTTATCATTCACAAACACACAATTCTCGGATCAACATGATCTCTGATACCACTTTATCCAAAAATGTCAGGATCTTTATAGTTAACCAAGAAAGAAAATAAAATGTGAATTGATCCAAATGATGAATTAATAGGACATAACAAGATTTAAGGAAAACACTTCAATGAAGAATTGCAACCACAAAATTTAAGACAATAAATAGATAATGAAGTTCGGAAAATGCCTACATCTCCAGATCTACCTTCAATGTGACTGGTCAAATTTTTTATTCAATTGTAAAGGTTACAATGAAATCAAGAATATGTAGAGACAAGATTTTGCTTAAGAACAACAATTTACCCAATGCGATACCTCAAGTGTTCATGTGCAATGCAACATCCTCAAGCATGGGAGCCACAATCCATCCATAGTCTGAATGAAAGTATAACCAATGCTTTCTCTATCTCTCTATCTGATCTCCTCCATTGTCTCTCTTCGTGTCTATCTTTGTTCGTGTATCCATTTTTCAGTTAAATAGAAGGAATTTACTAGTAGAGATCTATGGATAAAGTGCCCAAATTGGAACAAAATCAATCTCAATGTCCAAGCTAACCTGAAGGATAAGAATCGATAGCCAAATTAGGAGTAAATGACATGAAAAGAGGATCAAATATAAATATCCTTGTCCAAAAATATCTGTAAATACAGAAAATAAAATCCATAGTCCAAATATCCAGTTTAAACTAGATTTGTTGATCTAATTGCCATTAAACAATATGGATCATAGATATGCAATCTATTGATTTTTCAATGCAAAATTGCCCATGTTGACTGTGCGATGCCAACCTTCTGACACCAACCTCTTCTAACTGTTCTGACCCGATATCATAAGTCGTCAATTGGAACAAGGAATGCTACTTCGTATCCTGACTACTAACATCGGAGGTCAGAATTCACCACTAATAATAAATCGACAAACAAATACACTCTGACTCCCGACTCCTGACTACTCCATGCCAAAAACTCCAAATTCTTGTAGCTTAGTCATTTGAAGTCCAAATTTGACAAAATTAGTATCATCGGAAAGCTCTTGATGAGCACTATGAAATTGCAACCTTCCCTTTATAAATTGAAGAATACGAAAATCAATCAAATGGGAAATCCTCATGGATCAACTGTGATGACCTATGAGAAGTATCTATGAAATATTAATACTTTTTACTAGTCGTGCTAAGTATGGAAATATAAAAATAAATACAAGTGACAAAGAAAGTAGTAGTAACTACAAACAAGAATTGCTTACCATGTATATTTTGAAATTCCTTTTTCCATAGTTGAGGAATCATTCTTTTTGGTTTGTTCCCACTCTCTGCCCTCCCATTAAAGTCATTTCTTTCAATAATATGATACCTATGGTCCTTATGGTGAAAATTCCTAAATTAATTGTACAACTCCTTTGTTAAACATCTTGAATGTCTAAACATTGTTCTTGGACTACATACATGACATGAATATTTTCCATTTGTTTGAATTCCTGCAAGTTATGGAATATTCAATTAATATATATAATTCCATAAATTATAAATGATGCATAGCGATACATGAAAAATTTACATACCACAAAAATGTGTAAGACTAGGCACATCGTGAATTGGCCATGTAAGTATTCCATGAAATTGAAATTGGTTTTGGCCTATAGGTTTGGATATGTCATACATACTTATGTCAAACCATAATTTTAGAAGTTTTTATAATAGGCTCAAGATAGATACCTGTATCTTTAACTTGATGCTTACCTAGTAGATATTTGAAAAGTAAAATACATAATTAATAAGTTCTCGATCACACAACAATGAAAAAAATGGATTCCTTATATTGGGTTAACATTCTTTAAAATATAAGTACCTGGAACAATTAATGCCAACATGGCGTGCTCCCTTTTAATTGTCATCTATGGAGGAAATTTATTGTTTATAACAAAAATTGGCCAACCTAAGTAGCTGGTTCTGAGCTCTCCAAATAGATTCCAACATTATGTGGTTCTTCTTTAAAAATTGGCCATATTTCCTCAATGTCTCTGAATACATATCCATCTCCCAAAATTTGCATGACACCATCTACACTTATGTCTCGTTCATGGTAATCCATAAATTTTGCAATGTTTTTACACATAAACAATCATTGAAAACGTGGAATTATCATGATATGGTGAAAAAAATTGCATGGCACCTTATTTGTTACCTAATTAGTATGATATATACTAATTCTACATTTAGGGCACTCACTTTTTGATCCATGTTGTACGTAATATATGATATGATCATTGGAACATACTCCATTCCTATATCTTTCAGGACAACACATATTTCTATGTATGTGTGAGGTAAAGTATTTGGCGGTGGTAGAATATTATCACCTAACAATATAAACAAAAATTTCAATGTCATAATCATATTACTACCTTACCCTACATTAGGCAATGATAAATAAATAAAATGCCCAATTTCAGTTACAAATGTATAAATCTTGCATACCTTAACAATTACATCATTGTTAGCCTGCACGGGTGTGGCTCATTGGCGGTTCAATTGTTATGAAGTCACTTGTTGTAAATTGGAGGTCACGAGTTCAAATCCCACTCGGGTTTACCTGTGTCCCATGTCTTGCGGGCGGGTGTGGGGCACCTAGGGGTATAGTGGTAGCAGGAATGGATCCTTGGACCCTGTGTCAAGCGAGTACCAGCCCAACTCCAATTGTCGATTCCCCTAGTTACAAAAAAAAACAATTACATCTTTGTTGTGTTTGAAATACCATTCATGAACTTCAATTCAACTAGAAACAAAAGAGCAAAGAGAAGTCTTGTCTTTGAGTCTTTGTATAAGGATTTATTTTTCTTATTAATTAGAGGTACATACCACAAAAATGTGTAAGACTAGGCACATCGTGAATTGTCCATGTAAGTATTCCATGGAACTGAAATTTTGTTTGACCTATAGGTTTGGAGATGTCATACATACTGATGTCGAACCATAATTTTAAAACTTTTTTATAAAATTATCAAGATAGATATCCATATCTTTAACTTGATTCTTACCTAGTATATATTTGAAAATTAAAATACGTAATTAATAAGTTCTTGATCATGCAACAATGAAAAAAATGGATTCCTTATATTGTTTTAACATTCTTAAAAATAAATGTACCTGGAACATTTAATTCCAACATGGTGTGCTCCCTTTTAATTATCATCCATGGCGGAAAGTTAGTGTTTATAAAAAAAATGGCCAAACTGAGTAATTGGTTCTAAGCTCTCCAAATGGATTGACACCATCAGTTGCCAATGAGAGTCTAACATTATGTGGTTCTTCTTTAAAAATTGGTCATATTTCCTCATTGAATCTGAATGCAAATCCATCTCTAGGAATTTGCATGACACCATCTACACTTATGTTTCATGCGTGGTAATCCATAAATTCTACAATGGTTTTACACATGAACACTCATTGTAAATATGGAATTATCAGGATATGGTGAAGAAATTTGCAGGGAACCTTATTTGTTACTTGATCAGTACGATATCTACTAACTCCACATTTATGGCACTCACTATTTGATGCATGTTGTATATAATGTATGATATGATCATTGGGATATGCATCAATTGTGTTATACTCCATTCCTATATCTTTAAGGACAACACATATTTCTATGTATGTGTGAGGTAAAGTATTTGGCAATGGTAGAATAGTATCACCTAGTAATCCAAACAAAAAAATCAATTTAACAATCGTAATTACTACCTTAGCCTACATATGAAAATGATAAATAAAAAAATAATGTCCAATTTCAGTTACAAATGTATAAATCTTGCATACCTTAACAACTACGCCATTGGTGTGTTTGAAATACCATTCATGACCTTCAAGTTGACTAGAAACAAAAGAGCAAAGAGAATACTTGTCTTTGAGTCTTTGTATAAGGATTTTTTTGCCTTATCAATTAGTGGTATATCATGAATGTTTTCATAGATCTCGTATGAATCTGCATTCTCACTCATGGAAACAAATGTGTCGTTGATCAACCTATTTATCCATTCATTCTCAATAATGTTGTTGTATTTTTCTTCTATTGTAATAACCTCGATGTCTCCACCCTTACCATCTCTAATATGAATTGTAGTGACTAGATTTGCATCATTGGTTCTTTCGTCTATGAAATAATTATAAAAAAAAATTCCAATTAGTATCAAATGTACATCAATATTAATAGTATTACAAATGATAAAAAAAAACATTTTTTATATGTTACTAGGGGATGATATTTTGTTCCATATTTCAAGTGCCCATACTAATAGCAATGTTTCCTGGATGTTTCCCTAATAACTCTTCTTCTTTCATCCCTCTGCATTACATATAAGCGTAATAACATTTTCCATCACCAATTACATATTCAACATTAAAGGATTAATTTTTTATCATTTCAATTACAAGGGTAGCTTGTGTGACCGTTTTCAAAATTAATAGCTTCTTGAATAGCAACAATTTGTTCAGATCTACTAGAAAATTAGTGGACATGATTGTCTAACATTGTTCTCTATTTCAATAAAATACATTATCAAAGTAAAAAGGAAGACAAAAAAATCATTAACCAAATAAAAATAAATTTATTCAAGGGGTAATCTCGTTAATCCATAATTTTATTTACGTAAAATTAGAGGTATCCCTCCAAAATTATTCCACAAAGTAAGGCTTTCTGAATTGAAAAAAAAACATTTAAAATGTGTTAAATTTTGCGCAATTGAACAAGAAAAAAAAACGCCCCTGAAAAACCCTAGATATGTGTTAAATTTTGACCCCAAAATAAAATTATCATTAACCAAATGAAAAAAATTTATTCAATGGATAATCTCATTTATCCACATTTATAAATCTAAAATCATAGTTCTCCCTCCAAAATTATTCAATAAAGTATTATTGTCAAATTGAACCCAAAAAAACCTGAATATGTGTGAAATTTTGCTTTCAATTTAACACATAAAATTCATGGTTAACATAAAACACATGATCCTAACTAGTTACACCATGGATTTGACATCTCATCTTTGCGTTCATTCAGGTTCACCATAGTTGTTTGTCGAAATGACTTCTCTTGACAACCTAGAACCTCTCACTGAAGAGATTATGTTCTGTATACACTAGCACACCAAGAATACTTTTAATTCATACAACTTGGGGGATAGTCTAATAGCCAATCATATCCACCATATCAAGGTTGTCTATTGGAGAAAAGTTCAAATAGAGTCAAATAATGGTTCAAAATATTGTTGGAGAAAGGTTTGAAATCCTTCCAGAGAACGGATCGAAAGCATGCCGAAGAAAGGTGCAAAATCCTTCAGAGAAAGGTTTGAAATCCTGTCAGAGAAAGGTATGAAATATAGATGGATAAAAGTATGAAAGAATAATGAAGAAAAGTTTGAAATACTATCAGAGAAAATTTTGAAATCATATGGAAGAAAAGTCCAAAATCATGTTAGAAAAAGGTGCAAAAGGAAAAAGTCTACAGTTGTTCCAAAAGAAATCACAACTGTCCGATGTAGTTTCAAACATGATCACATCCAATAGATCAAAATCTAAAAGACAACCCCAAATCATATTGGCATTGAGCGTCAACCTTAATAATCCAAGTCACTGAAGGTCCATAACCAAAGGATAAGGAAAACAATGGAAAATGTGTATGTGTATGTCCATGTTGGTTCATCCTTTCAGTTCCTAAATGATTGAATCAACATATAAAAATTGACACTAGAGGGGCATCGAGAAGTTTCCAATGAATGTTTCCAAATCAACGATATATGGCTCATGAGGTTCCCATGAGTTGCAAGGAGTTTAACAAGGAATAGGAAAAGCGTTATGGCCAAAACATGGTATACACATGGAAATTTTGTATTGGCGGTTCATTAGGCCTTTGGCTGGTAGGGTTGTGAAACCATTTTTTCCTCAAAACGATACTTCCATCATGGGATAGTTGGTTTCCATGCAGGCTCCCATTAACCACAACAAGCGTTTCAGATAACACAAGGATATTCTGGAGAATCATCATCACATCCATATCAGAAACCATAAGGGTGATCCAACTCAACAAATCAGAAATCTTTTGAAGATCAAGAAATAACCAGACTATCACCATTACCAAAAGATAAAGGAGTATTTTCAAGTAGTTTTGGGAATTTGGTATAGGAAAGATAGTTTCAAGAAGAAGTAAAGAGGAAAAAGGTATCGATAAAATAAGGATTTGAACTCCTTTTGAATTATCAAGCATGTTTTGAGAATTTTTCTCAATATTGGAGGACCAGAGATAAACAAGGCAAAGGACAAATTATGAGACAAATCAGAGACTCCAAAAGGTTATACCTCTAATCTTGCATTAGTTAGTAAAATTCTCACGTGTAATTCCAACTCTATTTCTAACCATGTAATCTACATTTTTACTAATAAAATCATTCGACACCATATTACTTCATCATGTTCATAGTATATGTGTGATGTGTACCTCTTGAATGGAATTGATTTAAGTTAAATGACCAATTTCTTTCCGGTGAATGTTAATGTATTGAATAGTTCTTGAAGTATTCATGTTGTTTAATGTCTCAGGTTTCTCTCTATGCATTTCCATAAGCTTTACAATATCATAATTACCTTTTTTTAAATACTAAATTCTTAAATGATCAGTACACCCTTCTTTCACCTTTGTTAAATTGTTGAATTTTTACTTACTCGATATGTTCCTTCTAGCTTCATCAAATCGTTGAATTCTTAATTTCTTAGAACATTCTTATTTCCATTGAATTACAATATTTATTCATATGATTACATTTTATATTTCATCCCATTCCTCCATATATCCCTTCTAAGTCAAGTTACCTGAATACAAATTGGAAATGCCTCTAGAGTTGAAAGTCTTACAATCATCCTAGCTATTTGTCCTATAGATCTACAAAATAAAAAAATAAAAAATAGAAAACCTTGTTTCTACAAAATATTGAGCTCTAAATATGAATAAAATTGACTTGTAACATTCCCTGGCATAATTCCATTATAGCCTAGAACATCTAAGGAAATGACACACTATGTCAAGGGTGTCCTCTTTCCCTGTGTCTTTTTCTCTTGGTTGTTGAAGGACTCAGTAAGGACACCAATTATGTCCCTCTGAGTCAAGGTTGGTATACATAATAATTTTACTCATATATTATGTGTAGATGGCATTCTATTGTTTTGTTATGGCACTATTAGAGAACACAGGAAATTCATGGAAATCTGATATCTATATTGTAAATCCACGGGAATGGAAATAAATGGAAATAATTTTGAAATGTATTCGAATGGGTTATAGCTTGATAGGAATACTTCTAAGAATGGTTTTTCCTTCTTATCTTAAGGACATGAATAAAGGCATCAGATACTTAGGGTTTTTTTTTAAACCTAACAACTATAGGAGAGTATATTGGATGTGGCTAGTGGGTCAAATTGAAAAAAGGATAAAGTTAATGTGTAATAGGTGGTAATTGAGAGGTGATTCATTGGTTTTGGTCAAAGAATTTTTAGAGTCCATTATTTTATTCTACCATAATCTACCATACATTCCTAAAGGAAACTTGGAAAAAATTAAGAAGATTTTCTTTAACTTTCTTTGAATAAGCAATTGTGAGTATAGGGGTTTACATTTGGGAAAATGGAAGTGGATAACATCCCCAAAGGATAAGGGAGGTGGATATTGAAGGATATTCACTTATTTGACAAATATTTGGTTGAAAAGTATGTTTGGAATGTAATCACAAAAGAAATTTAGTGGGGAAGAATCTTAATTAACAAACATATTTCCCTAAATTTATTATTGGGATGGATTTGGAAACCTAGGAAAAACATTCAAGGTGTTTCCAATCAGTTGAAATCCTTAACAATTTCCTTCCCCACTCTTGGGAATTTCTTAGCATGGAAGGTTAGATATGGTGCACATGTGAGATTCGGGATTATGTGATTATGAGATGTGTGTTAACACATAATTTAACACCCTTAATAGTGTATTCCAAAAGAAGAGTATAATGTTCAATTGCAATGTGAATACAAAGATGAAGAACTAAAAGAGGCACGATATCTTAATCTAACCACTACTTTACGAGGTGAAAGGTGTGAATGAAGACCCATGTATCCCAAAAGGGGAAACTTTAGTGATTGAATTTCCTATTTGTTAAGTAGAATAACTCTTGTATTGATTTATTCATGGAATAAAGCCATTTATTTATACATTATTCAATGACTGTTGGATTCCATATTCTAATGTCTCCTTGATTTCCTATGTGATGTTCATATTCCTTTGTACAATATTTACAAATAATATTCAAAAGCATAATTATGAGGATTATGTTTCCAAAATTCACCCCTTAATCCAAAGGCATGCTTGCAAGTCCAAGTATGGTGCTAAACCTTTCAAAATTTTCTCATTCAACTACTTTGGTGAAGATGTGCGACAATTTTCTCATTTGTGGAATAATTTCGTAGATGAACTGGCCTCTACATGATGTTGAATAAAATGGGAACTATGTGTTGATGTACTTGGTTCGATCATGGAATCTGGAATCCTCAACCAATTTGATTGCAGAACTGTTAATGATTAATAAGGGAGTGGAGTTCTCTTGCTTCTCATGCAAATCTTCAAGTATATTCCTGACCCACAAATCTCTTTCATTGCTTTTGTAGTAACCACATATTTGTTGGAGTAGGGTCCGGAGTAGGGTCCTGCGGCTACAGGAGAAGCTGCCATTTTGACGGATAGACAGTTTTGGTGAAGATATAAGAGATAAAGTAAAGATACGACGCCGTAGCATGTTTCTAGCTGCAGATTAGAGCCGGAAACTGTGACTATCGGGATAGAAAAGTCAAAAAAGACGACAGTACCTGAGCGGTCGAGAAGAGAGAGCTCACCCAGTGCATTCAAGGCAGCGGCGGAAGACAGGAGGGATCAGCTATCCTCATAAAGGAAAAAGGGCAATGAGGCCGAGGTATTGAAGACAAAGGAAAGGGAAGCGGCGCCCAGTACCCATGGTCAGCGCCGGGAAGCATGGAAGACTGCAGAGAGCAGTGGTGTGATGGAAAGTGGCTACTCCAAGTACACATACGCCGACTATCACTAGTTAGGCTTTTGGGTTACTATTGGGATAGGCCCACAGTGTTGTAATGGCGAGACCTTCAGGCCGCCTATAAAGGGATGTATTTTGTATTGTAAAAGGTTAGCCAGTCAGTCATTGGGTCTTTTAGCTAGTCAGTTGATCTGTTAGCTCATAGAAACTCGTGCGCTGGTTCTGTAATCAGTCTATAGTATCTTATTGTAACCAGCAGCTGGCTCATAGAAGCAGGTATGTAACAATCCGCAGGGATTGACAGAGAGAGAGAGAGAGAGAGAGAGAGAGAGAGAGAATATTGTAAGAAGGAAATATAGAGAAAGAGAAGAGATATAGGAGAGAAGGGCTCCCGACAGTGAGTGTGGAGTTACCCAAAAGATCTCTAGCTGCACAACAGGTTGCAGTAGAACTGTGTACTCTCTCAAGATATAATAAACACAGTTCTGTGGATGTAGCTTCTACCCTAGAAGTGAACCACGTAAAACCAGTGTGTTATGTGATTATTTCATGTGATTGTGCTTTACTTAGTTGATAGTTGTTATTTGTTACATGAATGTTGTATATCAGTTAGTAAATGTTTGTATGTCCTCATTCAGTTACAGCATTATTGAAGGTTAAAGGTGGATTTACATGTAGCAGGCGTCTGCATATGAGTTTATCAGTGCTTGTTTCACACAGTAATAAGTCGTTCTGTTAAAGTGTTTCCAGTATACTTATTCAAATAGTAAGTATAGTTGAGGAAGAGTGTGTTGAACCATGGGAGTTCACGTCAAAGTGTTTAATATCTTGTTGAAAGTTAGCCAAGTCATTCCACCCAGTGCGATAGCCTTAGGACCGTGAGGGTCGCAGTGGGCCGTACTATAGAAGATATCACGTTGACAGTAGGTGATATCGCACCGTCAGAGGAGATGCGGTGTGAGATAGTGCAGATCACGGGTTAAGAGGAAGAGAGAGTTGCGCATCGCCAGAGTCACTGCGATGCGATAGGAGTCCTCCCCCTGTCAAAACCCGCGAGGAAGAGAGACTGCGCGTTGTGGAGAGAGACATCGCTGGCTAAGAAGAGCTGCGAGACCCCAGGATGCTACAGAACCTAGTCGAAGACACTTGAGTCTTTGGCCAACCCATTAGAATCACTTCGGGTGAGACTTCAGGTCGCTCCGCAGTCTATCACCAAAAGGGCCAGTGAGCTAGGGGTGTTGTTGGTACATTACAGTAAACCCGGGTCTGCCCATATAACCAACAAATGGTTTTGTTGTTGATTTTGAACAAACTAAGCATTGATGTTTTGTTGGCATCCTACTAAAGAAGAACTCAACCAGTGGGTTGGGTCTAAGGAGAAAGTACTTGCCGAACAAGAGAACAAGAGTCCTAGACTGAATATAGAGGACTGGCTACAAAAACATATCTTTACAGACCTGCATACGATATTTTTTGCGACCTATGGAAATGAGCTTTACAACTGGTTATCAAAGTTGACTGATCAGAGCATATTCAGAAATAAAAGAAACATCATGTGGACACCGGAGCTGATTCACACCATGAAGAACATACACAATCCCATTACGAGGACAGTAGACTTCTGGCTTCCCAGTGTGCTAGAATGCTTTGTCACAGAGTTTGCAGTTGAACAGAGAAAAAGCTTCAGCGAGGCTGAGCGGTACTTCTTCAAAGGATATCACGGTAAGTACCTAAACTCTTTAAACTTGCCCATTAAGATGTTATTATATGAAAAAGGAGTAATGGGTATAGTTTCAGACCAATAAGTTACGCAAATGTGATGTCACAAGAGTTTGAGAGTGATTTTGATGATATTGGACGTACACGTAGTGGAAGGAAATATAAAGTAGATTTTAGATCTCCCATATTTGAAGACAGTTCAGATAATACTAGACAATAGAGTCATAGTAATACAGAAAGAATAGAAGGGGGTATCCCTTACCACCCTTATACCCTACAGAAAACAACCGGGACTCAGAATAATCCCGTAGGAACTCCATCTAGTAGCTCGTAGATAGCACATACTACCGCTACATTACCTCCACCTACACCGCTAAGTGGTAGTAACACAACAAACCAACATCCACCACGCAGAAATAGAATGGGGGATGATATGAAGTTACCTACCTTTAAGGGTACAGGGGCAGAAGACCCAGAGCAACACTGGTTTCTATGTGAAGCCGTGTGGACCATTAAAGGAATCCACGATGATAATATTAAACTTGTAAAGTTGGTCACCACACTTAGGGAACGAGCCTTAACATGGTATATGAAGTATACCTCATCAATACCCAGAATACTTGTACAGGTCAGTGTTATACACCAGAATGGCACCTCTCCGTCCAAGTGCCGACTTTCCTTATGTCGACGCGCAAAAGGACACTTATGGATTGAGGTTTGCCTAGAATACTATATCTTC
>LPNX010046561.1:203950-220610 GCA_001517045.1 Pseudotsuga menziesii | reverse complement strand
GTGATGACTTCCACAATAAACCAAATGGTCATAGCAACTATTTGAAACATATGGATAAAATTCTATGAAGTAAGAGGAAGATGATGGAAGTGTAGCGAATCTTTGTGGAATAGAAGACACAAAGGTTCGACACAACCTGCATTCGTCAAAATAAGACCGGCACAATAGGTAATCATTGTAATAGTGTTAAAACAGAATATTAAGCCTTTGTGGTAAAAAAAAAACACTCAATTGCTGGTAGAGTCCATGGTGAAATCAAAGGTCGAGGCCAATAGGAGGGAGACTGATATTTTTGCATTGTCCATATCGTGATGGAGTTCTGGTGTAGAACCAAACCACAAACGTTAGGTGTAAGGAGATTATGTAAATATCTGTTGATCTTGTTGTAAAAATTAAAGGTAAACACTAAGCATTGTTATGTAAGATTTATCCTTTATAAACATTGCATAATTAACTGAAATCTTGAGTTTTTGTTCACCCAGGGTTTTCTTCTATGTAGATTTCTCTTTTATAGAGTGTATGAAATATTGTGTCTTGTTGGTTTAATTTTATTGTCGAGGAATATTAAATTCACATCTAAACTAGCATTTGGTTTACCATGCACAGAAATGTGTGAACACTTTTTAATCGTTTTAGAAAATTCTGACTCATTCACTGGTTTCCAATTATTTATTTTTGGAAAAATATATCAAGGTATGATAAATTTTCTAATTTCGAAGACCCATTTTGGATTTTCTCTTAAATTTGTCTTGGAATGGATAATGGATGTGACCCAATTTGATTTTTTTTCGATGAAGACAGTGGTACATACTGGAATTTGGGATGTCTCGAAGTGGAACTGACATGATATTAATCAATGGAAGCATAAAATATCTGTGTAGTATTTTCTTTCATAAAACTGCCACTGACATATTATATATAATTTAGACATTTGCTTCATCCAATAAATATCATTAGAAAATCTGCCACTTTCATATTAAGTATGGTATTGCTCAACCAAGAAAGAATACCCATACAATATAACCTGTCTATAAGCTGCCACTGACATATTATGTATAGTTGAGAGCCTTCCTCTGGTTCACCCAAAAAATGTGAGCTTTGCTTGTCTTGCACACCAAGAAATGAATTTAGAAAAGATGCCACTTGCATATTAAGTATAGTATTGCTCAAGCAATACAATATAATGGGTCAATCAGCTGCCACTGACATGAGAGCCTTTCTCCTCTGGCTCACCCAAGAAATCTAAACTTTGCTTCTCTTTGCACAGCAAGAAATGTCTTTAGAAAAGATGCCACTTATTAATTCTAAGATAAGTTCTATGTATGAAAAAATGCCATATCTTGAGCAATGTGGCAGATTCATCGAATTATTATACTGCTCTACTTATGATGGTACTGAGTGGAATTTGTGTACTGGTGAGCCTGCAAGTCTTAAACAGTGATTTAGAAGGGTTGCAGGCAATGCATGTTTTACTTCTTGGTGCTCTGGTGTAAAACATTTATTCTTGAGGTTAAAAACTAAATGGAAGTCCCACGAAATATTCAGATGAAGCTAAAGGTTTACAGCTTTGTTCATCTGACCTGGAATCAAATTGATCAATTGATACTATGGAGAACTTATGAACGTTAGATAAAACAAAAACTTCATTTTAACTAAGATTAATTTAGTTATCTCTGTTCTTCTTGCACACCCAAAACGATGAGATGTTATTACAGTTTGGGGTGGAAGGGATCCCAATCTAACGCTAACAATATTTTTAAAATAAAATTAGTACAGAAGTGTTATTATTACGCCAATCCAGACTTGTAGGATCTTCAGAAAGAATAAATAAGAAAAATAAAAGCATTATAAAACTCAGTGCAAGAGCTCTCTATATGACACAAGAAAGTAGAAAAAGTAAACTTGTTACGAGATTTAATTAGGTCTAAATAGAAAAATACATGTTGAGATTCTTCGGCAGAGACCACAAATATAAATAGCTGTTGATATGGATGGCTATTCAAATTCTGCAACTGAATTGCATGATCTTAGCTATGGTTTTGAAAGTGGTTGATTGGCACTGAAGCTTCTAATTGCAAAGGATGGTGATGACTGCTTCCTCTATATTGGAGACAACAATGACATCAGGGAACATGCTAGCATTCACCGATCATCCAAGCCAATGGATCAGACGGTAAAAAAGGGCTAATGCATTTTTTCTTGAAAATTTTGCAAATGCATTTGAAGATCTGCTTGCAGTTGCATATTTGTAAATCAGTTTTTGTGTTTAAAGCTGTAAGGCCTCACAGTGCAGAGACTTATCTTGGAAACATCTGTGGGTCACAGAATCATGTTCATACAGGTGGAGCTATTGTTGTTCACCAATTTTTCCACATAGGATCATTTGCATTTGTTGCTGGAGGCTCTGTGGTAAAGTTTAGTCATTGAATTTCATTTTTTATTTGACTTGATGCCCCCTTCTCACAGACGGTTGTGTATGGGGAATTTTGAGTATTCATTGAGTTTTTATGTATCCCATAACCTTGCATTCATGCCACATAAGACTGCACATGCATCCATAACCTTGCATTCATGCCACATTGAAGTCATTTAAGACTTCTCTGCAGAGATTTACAGAACAAAATTATCAGGTATAGTTTTCTTGGGTTTTGCTTGAAATTAGAAGCAAAGATTGCTTCAGGGTTGCTATTACTGACATCAAACAGAAATGAGTTTCTTGGCTTTCCTTTATAACTTTATGTCTTGCCCAAAGGCATCTGCATTATATTGCCCAGTGCTTGGGTTGGTGCCACGTTGGTGCAAGAAAACTTGTGCATCAACTACACTCACATTGCTTATGCACGTATGTTCTGTGAACCTTTAAAGTAGGGCAATATTTTGCCAACTTAATGATTTTATATGAATTTGTTATGAGAAATTTAAATGTTAGAGCCTAGAGGAGAACAGATTGCAAGTCTCTTATTAAAGTTTAGATCTCCCACCTTTCAATTTGTTTTCATAAATAGCTTCATTTTGAACTTTTCAATTAGCCTTATATGATGTGTTTTGGGATTGTCCTTTATTTTTGTGACTTTTATGACAAAAGTATTTCTGTCACACTAATGGTCCCTTGGTTTTCAAAAGTCATGGCAAGATAAGTATTTACATGATATAAATGCTTTTGTACTGGGTTGTGTCTGGAACCTTTTTGAACATCTTAGTTTTGTTAGAAAGTTAGGTGGTCACCTTATCGGTCTTGGATCTAGCTGACTGCATGGTTGGGTCTCTTCTTTAAAAAATTATATGTCAAGGTGGTTTGAGATTATCATACCCAATTTGTAGGCCCATTTAGATGAATAACTGGTAAGCCCTTTCACTGCTTTATTGGGATGGCTGAAAAATAATTGTTGGAAAAATTTATTCACCATATTTATTTAATTGAATACAACATGAATGAAATTTAAATCTGGATGTCAAGTGGACTTTTTGACTTATCGGCTTTGGAAAAAGACAAAATTTACTATTAGAAACTTACTACTGCAAGTCAGCATCCAAGGTTTTTATTCTTTCTGAAAAATACTTAGCATCAAAGGTTTATCAACCCATACACTGTAAAATGCCCATTTCTTCAATCTTCTATTTCATCTTGTATGATACGAATGCTGTTGCTATTTCTGTTGCTGTTGCCTGAAATGCTGTTGCTGTTGCCTGAAATGCTGTTGCTGTTGCTATTTCTTCAATCTGCTATTTCATCTTGTATGATATGAATGAGTCATTATATACAGTAAACTCATGCTGTTTAACACTAACCTGGGTACTGAATTGTGGCAATAGATGTGTGCAGTTGTTGGTTCTGATATACCAAGACGTACCGTTCTTGGAAATAACAATTTTATTGGGTACCATGCAGTTGTTGGAGTAAAATGTCAAGATATGAAATACAAAGTAAGAATTATATTGCAGAATTATACAAAGTGATCTATTATGTATTGGATGAGGAGATCGTTGGGTTCCACTAAGGTTAGTTGACCTTATATACGAAAGTAATCTCATCATGCCATTGGAAATTAGTCCTTTATTACTAGTCTTTTCCTACGAGTTTTATTTGTTATTCGATCCGACTAGGTGTTCTCAACCTCAATTATTCCATAACCAGCACTATTTTGGATAAGATTTAAATCTGTGAGATCTATGAATTAGAGCACACCACTAATAGCTGCCCTTCTCTACCAGGACTGAAAGCAGTCTACCAGGGTGTAAACGCAGAAAGCGAGCAGGTCTACAACATTACTCAGAAACGACCTTGGCAGCCTTGTCCCTAAGGTATGGCCCCAGAACCTTTGCAATCTTATAATACTTGGTTGACTAATCCTCAATTGCAACAACCCTCGCAGCCTTGGTATTCCTTCGTACCTCAACAACAATGGATGCCCCCGCATCAACAACCAAAGTAACAGAAGTTAGAGGCTGTTACATGCTCAATTTTTTTGGCTTTTTGCTTCTTCATAGTTGTCAGAGACTGTTTTGGGGTTGAAAAGTGCCCATTATCCATGTAGTTGTGCCCAGGACTGCTATAGGTGACTGATTATGCTCATGACAGTCCATATTTAGGAGTACCCATACTTACTCCTTAGGGCTGCAAAAAAGGCCCCAAAAAACACCTAGAATTTTCCCACCTATGAATTAGGGAACACCCACATGCACCATAGGCATCTTATGCTCAGAGCAGAGTACCCCTGTACTGAAACTTGTTTTGCATCCTCGTCTGAAAAAACACATGAAATCACACCAGGTTGATGGATTTAACTTTTTGCAAAAGAACCTTATAGCTGAAGAACCTGGTGGCTGCATTTTGGCACATGCACCAGGAACAGGGAATACATTCCTTATGATTAGCTTTATTCAAATTTTTTTGACTAAGTACCCAGAGGAAAGGCCACTGATTGTAGCACCCAAAAGCATTTTGGGTTCATGGATGACAGAGTTTAAAAAATGGGGATTGGAGGAGAACCCTGTTTATAACCTATATGATGTAACCAATAAGGCAGAAACGTTGAGATGCAACCAGCTTATGCAACCAGCACTGCTCTCGTAATATTATGCTACTGTCGATGTTGATCCCAAGGGTTACTTACGGTATCATCTAGGGCCCAAAAGGCCCTACCATAATTATTGGCTCACCCTCGCATCAACTCTACTGCATTTGTTGCTCTTAAAATGAAGGGCCCAGTGCTTTCTATGAAGGGCCCAGTGCTTTATAATTATTTTTCTTATAAGCAATTGGAAGGTTTTTAGGATTATCTCCCCTTCGGACTGAGCAAATTCTAGAGAATATACCAGATAAATACGTTGGATTTTTCAGTATAGTAATCTCTGTATTATTGTTGTTTGTTTTTAAGAGATAAAATGATGGCATTTATTTTAAAATGTTGAATGGAGTTGTAGTAAATAACGATTTTGTCTATAATCAGTAAATGTTGAATGGAGTTAGGAAGATCCAAGAATCTGTTTTTGACCTACTTCCTCTGTTTGGTGCTAATTCACAGAAATATTGTTGTAGGTCCACTGTTGGTCAGGATACTGCAACTTTCCTTATTTCATGTGGAATACTGTCCAAGGCTTGGGAAGAGTTATGTTGTGCAAACAACTTAGAGAATTTTAGTTTGAATGAGTATGAAGGCGTTGCATATGTTTCCTTCCCTTCATTTCAGGAAATAGAACATTTCAATGTCAACGGGAGCAAATATGGGGAGGGCAATATATAAACTGACAACAAGGTCTTCTCTGCTTCCCTCAAGGGTAATGATGATCAACCAGCCCTCGTCCACCAGGGAGCTGTTAAGTTGTTTCTCCATATTTTGGAGAATACATATTTCCAAGCGAAGGTAAACAAATTTAACTTTCAAGACAAACTGATCTTAGATTCATAAAAAGAGGGAATACTTAGTCAATTATTTTAACATTGTGTTGATGTCTTCCTTGATCAAACAGATGCAAATGTATACGTGTTCAAAACAAAGGCACCTGAAACCCATTATATTTGTGGGTCATTCCTTAGGAGGGGCAGTTGCAACCTTGGCCACACTTTGGTTACTGGAAAAGAGGCTGAGGCAAAGCTCGTCCTTTTGTATAACATTTGGTTTCCCTTTAGTGGGAGATGAAATACTTGTCGAAGCAGTTGGTCGTGACAATTGGGGAGGCAACTTTTGTCACCTGGTTTCCAAGCATGATATTGTTCCTCAGATGTTCCTTGCACCATTTGAGTCCATTGCTGAGCCCTTGATTACTATTTTGCCTCATTATCATGGCATAATGGTTAATGACAGTTCCAATAAACCTAATTCTTTTATTCAAGATGCTTGTAGGACTCTTCTGGATAATGTCCTGCAGTATACTTATGCAGTATCAAACTACGGACATGGTTCTCCAAGGGAGTTAGACATGGTTGCCAAGAGAAGCCCATACAAACCTTTTGGCACTTACATGTTTTGTTCAAGCGAAGGCACAGCGTGTATTGATAATTCTGAGACCATTTTGAACATTCTTCACTTGACAATGCAGAGCCAGGAAGAACCTTACGATAATATTGAACAGGACTGTTTTTCAGAGCATATAGGATATGGTTCTGTTTTGAATCATGTCCTAGAAAAATCCATAACTGGGAGTAGAACTGCAAAGCCTGATTCAAAATCTTCTACCATGATAGGAATATCATTGCAGTTGGAAGCCATTGGTCTTCAGCATCAGGTAATATTCAATTCCATTATACAATACAATTCGGAAGAAGAAGAAAAAATTATGCATTGTTGAAATCTATCTTCTGAACTTGTCCATAAGTAAAAGTTATGCTAGGTTTTTCTCCATAAGAAAAAGTTATGCAATATTGAAATCTATCCTCTGAAATTGTGTTAAGAGTTTGATATTAAAATGTAATGTGGCATGGACTTTTATCACAATTTTCTGAATTTTATTCTGTTACTAACTGAAAAGTGAAACCTGTTCTTGAATCGGTGATATCCATATTGTGCACAATAATGATGCAGCACCGATTTCCCTACAAATAGAAAGAGATACTAAAAACAAGCATACCGCAAACGTCGGTAAGCTAGCAATTGAACTAAGCAAGAACCAATGTCTTATGGCAGAGCTTGAGTGGTCTAAAGAGCGTTGTGAGAAGGAAGATGGCACCACACATTATGATTCCTTTAAGAAACAAAAGGATATTGATAAGCTGGCGACGGCAGCAAGTATTTAAAAAAAAAAAAATTTTCACCCACCATCGATACAGCGACGGCAATGCAAATATTTTTTTTAATAAAATTTCACCCACCGTCGATATAGCGACGGACCAGCGTGGGTATAGCAATGGAATGGCATGGGTATAGCGACGGAATGGCGTGGGTATAGCGACGGAATTGCGTGGCTATAGCGACGGCTTGGATTTACATTTAAAAAAAAACCTTGTACAGAGCGTGGCTATAGCGACGGAAAGGGGTCGTCGCTCTTGCGACGCAAATTAGGGGTCATCTCTATTGCGACGAAATAGTTTCCATGGAACAAAAAACACTTAGACGTGGCAATATCCACGCTTTTCCGTGGATATTGCCACGTTTTTTCCGTGGCAAAATTGATCACTTGTATTAGTGGGTTATGATTTGTGTGAAGTCAACGTTATAATAACGTTGCAACCCACGCCAATGATGAGGTAAATGTTTAGCGTTAAACAATTATCAAATAAGTGAATCCCATGCAAACTATAGAGATCATATAATATTTGATGAAATCATTTGGGATTTTTAATGATTGTTATGGAACACAGGTGACTATGGAAAGTCTACCCACTGCATGAAGAAAATGTTGCGACCACATGGAAGTTTCTTGGCCATGCTCCAGTTGCATAAATAGTTTTTAACCTAACCCTTGGCTCATTCAAACTGCGTCATTTGCATTGGCCCTATGGGCTATTCTGCAAGCTCCCATGTCGACCGTGAGTTGCAGATAGCTACAAAGGCTTCCTCGCTGGTGTTTGTCATGTCTTTCTCCCTTGGGTTAGGTTCTACCATTCGTCGTCATTGTAATTTTATTGCTTTGGTCAGAGTTCATTGCTTCTCCTTGCACATGGATTTATGACCGCTTGAAACTCTTTTTTGCTTCTCCTTCTATCGTGGTCGGTCAATAGTGACAGCTTGAGCTTATCTGGGGATTACAAATCTCCTTCCTCATAGGGTTTTGGAGTTTAGTTATCCTACTTGTGTACTAGTGACAGTCTGACTCCATGCTTGCAGACTCCTTGTAGCCATTTCTCAGGCTTACCCACACCTCTGCTAATAGTTGTGAATACACCGGAGTCCTGGCGTCTTCTTCCTCGACGAGAATGAGGGGTTGGATCTACTTAATGTTGGTTGTGGTTTTGTTATTCCTCTGAGGTTCCATTGTTTTTGTTTCCATCTTGGGTAAGTAATTAATTTAAATGCCAATACTATTTTCATTTTCAATCTGCAAAGGGTTTTGAAATTTAATTAACTCTATTTTTTTTTACAATGCAGGTTAACATGTCTTCAAGGTTGACAGTCGCGTTGCATAAAAATGGCTCCCCAAGTAGTCTACAGTAAGCTTCAGTTTCGAACAAGGTTCTCTCTGTTTGTACAAACTCTTGTGGTTGGAGAAGGTCTTGGCCATGTTGCACCCAGTAATGGGTTGCTGTCCTTCGTTTTTTGTTATTATAAATTTTACTTTGGTTTATCACCCTTGCTTTTCACGAGGTGACTACGGCTGTAAGCTGTGACTTGTAAATCTCCTCTCATATTAGTGAAGAACTTACAGTTTGTAATAACTCGTTATTACTTATGTATACTCCATATCTTAATATGGATGCTCGGCTCCTCACTGAGGTTTTGTACTCCGTTAATGTTTTTGGCTTACATTCAGTCTTCGGACTTGTTGATATAATGTGAATATCTTTAAGATAGTATGTCTTGAGATTAAATTCGTTCTCCTTTCTGTATTTATATTTTTATCTCTATGTAAATAAATTAGAATTTTCTTTATATGTTTTAAATCAGAAGAATAAGTATATTATTTATCCTAGGTTAGTAATGTAATGGATTTGCATATATAAGAATACTGGTAGTTTTCTGCTCTGAAATATGAGCTAGGGTTTTTACCCTATTTAACATTTTAAAATGATAATTTCTGTATTGTTATTTAATTAGGCTTGATTATTGTCAAAAGAATTTAAGATTATTTTAGTGACTCCAGGAATTCCAGGTTAGGGTTTATGGAAATAATCTTTGTTTCTTTCTTTAAAGATTTCCTCAGTTTGTTAAAAGAATTTTTAATTTATAAACGATATTGTTTATGTTAATAATATTATCTGCGAATACTATATTTTCTTAAGTTTGTATTTGCACATACACTTTATTAATAAAGACTCAGGCTAATCTATAATAGTTTAGTTTGTTTAATAGGATTATTTCTGTAAGCTCGCTAAAAAGTGAAATGAGGATTTTCAACCCTGTCATTACTCCTTTACATATATAATTTGTCTGTAAAAGTTAAAGAATAGTTCCTTGTTAATAATACTTAAAGCATAGGTCACTAATGTATCTTAGTTGTTTTGATTATAAATAAAAGAATACTGTGAGAGCTAAATAAGTTCTTTATTAAGATATTCCTTATCTTGAATTAATTTGTCTTTAGAATTTAATTAGGTTATCAAACCCTACTTAGGGTTTGAATAGTTGCAGGTTAAGTTAGCTATTAATATTAGTAAAAGATATAAACTACAGAACCATACTTAAACCCTTACTTAACATAAATAAATAAGCATTATATCTGAGATGTTTCTATTTCCTCTATTTTAGTTAGTAGTATAGTTTATAAAAGAAAGTACTGTGTAAAAGAATAATTTATCTACTTGAACACATTGCTATTAGTAACAATAATATGACTATTTCTTTTTCTAGCATTCTTAATACATAGTCTGGTTTTAACAATAAACCTAACTAGGCAGATTATTATTCTTTTCAGAAAACAACTATCTACAGAATGAAATGATTCCAATACTCTGAAAAACATAAATAACTCTATTCATTTTAGATTTCTTTCCTATCCTTCATCTATTTTAAACTTTACTACCTGCGCTAGAGTACAGTCTGGTCGATTCCAGACATGGAAAAACATAGGTAGGATTATTTTCATCAAATACAGATTCGACATTTCAATAACTAAAAGATTACAAGCTTTAATAGTTCACTACAAAACATATAAATCATTTATTCATTCTCAGATATAACTGTTAATACAGTAAATAAAAGACTGTAGAACCTATTTAAAGCTGGACAACAATAGCGTTGAGAGGCCGTTCCTCCCTACCAACTCCTGGGGAGCGCTCAAACAACGACTTCTCAAGACCCCCAAGCCTGTTCCTAGTCTCCTTGGCTGAGAACTGGTGGAGCAAGCAACACAATACTAGTCCAATGAATCAGTACTAACTCTGCACTCAGCAGCAAGATCCTTCAGCTGAATAGCTGTACTAGATCAGTTTCTGTAGTTTACCCCTCAAACACATTCCACAAATTCCCTTCCCAATGAAATCCTCTGAAGTACATTCACTTGAATGGTTCTCCTCTTAGAATGAGCAGCCTCAGCTCTCTTCAATGGGTATTTTTATTAAGATTGCCTAGGTCTTTTTGGGTTAATTGTCATTATTTGAGCCACCTGCTCTGATCCCACTTTCTTGGGGGATCATGACCCCAGATGTAGGGAGGTTTCCACCTACAACATTGGAAGTGTTTGAGGATGTTGCCACTTGTCTATTTGCTTTCCACCCAGTCTCCTCCACCAACTTGACCAGTAAACACTGTTTTAACAACTCTCTCAAGCTGTTGTCTCCACTTTTATTTATTTATAATTAAAATATTCAGAATTACATTCAATATCCTTGACTCTGCTGAGTCGTCACTTACAACTTAGCATAAAATTGAACATAATGTCTTGGAATAAAATTAAATAAGATAATATTATTTTGCAAAATTGGGGCATGTGACATACACACCCCCTCACAATATAACATCGTCCTCGATGTTATTTATTCTTCATCCTCAGAAATCCCCTGGAACAGAATTGGATATGCATCTCACATTTTAATTTCCAATTCCCAGGTGGCTTCCTCTGGACTAAGGTGCTTCCATTGCACCTTCACCTATCCAATGGTGCGGTTCCGAAGTGTAATCTCCCTCCTTCAGAGGATACAATCTGGTTCCACCAAAAAGTCTCCTTCTGGTTCCACCTGTACATCATTCCAGGTAACCACATGAGTAGCATCATGAACATATTTATTTAAAACGAAAATATGAAAAACATTATTTACTCTTAAATTAGGTGGTAATGCTAATTGATAAGCTACTTGTCCAATCCTAGACAGAATTTCAAATGGGCCACAATAACGAGGTGCCAATTTTGTGCAACTCCCCAATCTCAAAGAGCTCTTTTTGGGCCTTACCTTGATGAACACATGTTCACCTACCTGAAACTCCTTTGGAGTTCTTTTTAAGTCTACTTAAATTTTCTGCCGATCCTATGCCACTTTCATATTTCCCTGCACTTGTTTTACAATTTCTTCCATTTCTTTTAACAGTTCTAAACCTAATACTAATCTATCTACTGGATTACTCCAAGAGATAGGAGTATTACATTTCCGTCCATATAAAATTTCAAAAGAACTAAATCTGGCCAATATCTGATTATTATTATTATAAGCAAATTCTACCAGATGTAAATAGTCCTCCCATTTACAAGGCTGGTCTTTCACATACATTCTTAATAACTCTTCTAATACTTGGCTTACCCTTTCCTTTTGTCCATCTATTTGAGGATGTAAAGAAGTACTAAAATTTAATATGGTGTTTAACCCTTTAAACAAAGACTTCCAAAAGTTTCCTATAAATTTAGGATCTCTATTTGAGATTATGACTTTTGGTACTCCATGTAATCGGAAAATCTATTTTAGAAAAATATCAGCTATGTTTGTAGCTTTATAAGTGGTTTTAACAAGCATAAAGTGAGCTTTTTTGCTTAACTTATCAACTACTACTATGATAGAATCATTCTGATTTTGATTTTTAGGCAGCCTAGTAATAAAATCTAGACTAATTATCTCCCATTTCCAGCTAGGAATGGGTAATGGATAAAGCAAACCAGCTGGGTGTTGATATTCAGTTTTTACTTGTTGACATTCAAAACACCTTGCAATATATTCTGCTACTTCAGTTTTAATATTTGGCCAGAAATACTCTTTTCTGAACATAGTTATAGTCTTTTGATAACCTGTATGACCTGAATATGGTGTTTTATGAATTTCATCCAGAATTAATAGCTTAACTTTAGGTACGCTAGGTACATACATCCTATCTTTATACAGTAAAAATTCTTCTTCATTTAAACTGTAACCTTTCATTAAGTTTTCTGTTGGATTTTCTTTAGCTTTAGCTTGTAAATTCTGGTAAATTTCATCTTGTTCTATTCCTTCTTTAAGCTGTTCATCTAAGTCTGGAACATAGGTTCTAATAGCTGTTGCAAAATTTAGCCTTGCATTCCTACTTAATGCATCAACAACTTTATTTTATTTACCTTTTATATGCTAAATTTCAAAATCATACTCGCTTAAGAAATCCAACCACCTAGCTTGTTTGGAATTTAGATTTGGCTGATCTAAAAGATACTTCAATCCTTTATTGTCAGTCATTAAAACATATTTTCTGCCAATTAGGTGATGTCGCCACATCTTTAAGGCTTGTATTACAACTGCTAATTCCATATCATATGTTGCATAATTCTTTTCATAAACTTTTAACTTTCTAGACTCATAGGCAATAATATGCCCTTCTTGAGTCAGAACACCACCTAAGCCATCATTACAGACATCATTGCACACTGCAAATTCTTTATTAGGATTTGCTATTCTTGAAATAGGTGTGCTAGTTAATAAAGTTTTTAACTTTTTAAAGCTTTCTTCACATTTTTTATTCCAGTCAAACTTCTTTCCCTTCTTCTACAAGGAAGTTATTGGATTTGCTATCCTTAAAAAACCTTCAATGAACCTTCGGTAGTAACCGGTAATGCCCATGAAAGATCAAACATCTGTCACATCCTTAGGAACCAGCCAATCTTTGATTACCCTTATCTTTTCAAGATCTACGGAAATTCCTTCCCTGGTCACTACGTGACCTAAATACTGAATCTTATCCTTGAAGAAATCACATTTACTAAACTTTACGAAAAGTTGATATTCTCGCAACTCTTGTAAAACAATTTTTAGATGTTCTTTATGTTCTTCTTCAGTTTTTGAATAGATTAGAATGCCGTTGATAAACATGACCACAAAATAATCTAAATAATTATGCATGACGTTGTTCATTAAACACATGAAAATAGCTGAGGCATTAGTAAGCCCGAATGGCATTACGAAAAATTCGTAATGACCATATCTAGTTCTGAAAGATGTCTTAAATATGTCTTCATCTTTAATCCTTACTTGATGATATCCATACCTTAAATCTATTTTTTTAAACATTGTGGCTCCATGTAGTTGATCAAATAGATCATCTATGCGGGGTAACGGATATCGATTTTTGATGGTCATCTTGTTTAACTGATGGTAATCTATGCAAAGTCACATAGTTCTGTCCTTCTTCTTGACGAAGATGACAGGTGCCCCCTAGGGAGACACACTTGGTCAAATATACTCTTTATCAATTAATTCTTTTAATTGAGATTTTAATTCATTAAGTTTGAGTATGTTCATTCAATAAGGGGCCTTTGAGTTAGGTACTGCACCCAGTACCATCTCAATGGTGAAATCCAATTCCCTTTTCGGAGGTAATCCCAGAATTTCTTCTAGGAATACATCAACATATTCTTTTAATACTGGTATGAATTCCAATTTTAACTTATCTGTTTTAATTATACTTTCCTCATCATTAATTGTTACTGCATAAGCTTTACATCCCTTTCTAACAGCTCTCTTAAGCTGTAGGGCATAAATCTGCCTTATGGAGGTTTTTCTAGGTATTCCTTTAACACTTACTGGTTTTTCATCACTATTTAAGCATGTGAAATTTTTATCATAACAGTTTAGAATTACTCTATGTTGTTCTAACCAGTCCATACCAATCAACAAATCATAAGAACCAAGAGGAAAAACATTAAGTTTAACAACAGTTTCAAATTCATCCATAACTATTGCACATTCTTTGACAAAACTAGTTACTTTTCTTTTAGCACCAGTAGCTAACTGAACTAACCATGAATTCTTGGTAAAGTTTCCATGATTATTTGCAAATTCCTTACCTTTAGAATTATTCTGATTGTTGGGTGTATTGCTCTTGTTTCCTTGGAAATTCTTGTTATTAGGATAGTTTTTGGCCTTATTGTTTTTGAAATTTCTGTTAGGCAAAAAATCCTTCTTCTTTTGTTTAAACTGATTATTATTTTTCTTATATTTCCAGTTGGACAAGCTTTCTTTCTTCCGATTCTGCTCAAAACAAAAGTTAGCTTTTCTCATAGCTTCCTCCAATGTCTTTGGGTTATCATATTCAATTCTATCTTTAATATGATAAGGTAGACAACTAAGGAATCATTGTACCTTTGGTTTCTCATCTATGAGGTATGGTATGTACCTAAGTAGACTTAAGAACTTGTTGTTCAGATCCTTCATTGTCATTGATCCTAACTTCAGCTCATAAAACTCTTTGGCTCTCTTCTCATAATACTGCTTAGACATGAATTTATTTTTGAAATACCTTTTAAAGGTACTCCAATTTACATTTTTCTCTTTTATTCCCTTAACTCTTTTCAATTCCTTCCACCAAATGTTATCCTTTCCTGAGAGGTTATATATAGCCATTCTAGCCTTTAACTGGTTAGAATAGTTATATATTTGTAAGTACTTCTTCATCCCAGATAACAAAGATTCCACTTTCTCCCCTTCTTAGTCTCTCCATTAAAGGTTGGTGGTTTTATCTTTTTGAATTCTCTGAAAATATCCTCATAATGTTTGTATTTCCTCTTTTTAGTGTACTGATTATCATCACTACTGTCACTGGTAGTATGATAATTTCATTGTTCACCAAAAACTTCAGAATACGAACTACTTTTAGTTTTAGTATGTTTCATCTTTTTAGATTTACGTTGATGACTAGTACCTTTTGATTCGGTTCTTCTACCCCTACCCTAAGTTTGAAACTTCTCAATTAAGATCTGGTTAAGCTCTTCTTGAGCCCTCAGAATCCTTTCATTTTCTCACTTTATAGACTCCATTTCATTTTTTAGGTCCTTTACAGTTTGTAACAATTCTGAGGAATTGGTAGTTAATCCTCTGATATAGGATCTCTTGGTAGATTTCCTATTTCTGTAACTGGAGACTCCTCCTCTGCATACTCTTCCAGCCTATACATACTTGCCTGTTAAAATTCAGAAAACAATTCTCTATTGAATAACATTTAAAATAAAATACATCAGCATAATAATTTAATTTACTGTTTCATGAAAGCTAGTTGGGCTTCATCAAGGCCTAGTGTTTGAACCTTGTGCTTTGATACCACATGTCAAAACCCCAAATTTTCACAAAAAATTAAAATTTTGAAATAACATAAAATGTTGAAACTGCAGTTTATTAACAATTAACGGTTAGCAAAAAGAGAAATAGTTAATAGATTAATTTGCATAAAGTCAATTATGTTAACTCAACAATTTTCTGATTAATAAAATCTTAAGTTTACCTTGCGCATTAATTCTATATTTGGTTTACTGATGAGTTCTATTTATGACAGTAGGTGGAATCTGACTTTGAATTCCGGGGTTTACTTAGAATTTATGCTAACGCAGATGGATTATTTGTTCTTACAGGTTTACAAATATAAATGACTGAGTATCATCTTTAAATTCATAAAGCATCCTGCAATATTCCTATTTACAATTAATAAGCTTAGATTGTAAGCTATTGTAATCCAACTTACTTTCGTAAGGTAACACAATTTGTTTTCTTCTGTTGTTATAGTAAACGAAGTTCAGATGAATGTATTTCTTCCTGTAGAATAAGTAGCGACAGTATTACTTCCTTTGGTTCTGAATAGTTTATTTTATCTGCTTGATATTCTTTATTTTCAAAAAAGCATACCCTAGCAATTCTATATTACTATTCTTGTATTAGTTTCTATCTAAGAACAATTTCTAGGGTTGGTGTTTTTTCTTATCGAGCCAATCTTTTCATATTATGTTACCTTAGTAATTTGGTAAGAATGTATAACTATACTCCAAGTAATGAGAAACTTCCACAACGTCTAAGATAAGATCTCATGGATCTGAATTCAGTAAAAGAGTTCATAGGGAAATGTTCCTACCTTTCACTTTGCCATTACATAGTTTGTTATCAAAATTTGGCTTGTTTCAAACATTTAATAACGTGCATAAACTATTTTTTTATCAACATAAAAGATTTTATTAGTGTTACAATTGCATAATACTGATGAACCTACCCAAACAACACTATGCAAATTACTCTAGTTGAAAGCTGTGTAATCATTTACACCACCATGAAGGGAACTAGAACTATTAGATAGTTATTCTTACACTATTCACTAAACTGTTTATAAGACCAAGATTTCATACTTATCTTAGAATA
>LPNX010046561.1:185255-203904 GCA_001517045.1 Pseudotsuga menziesii | reverse complement strand
CCAATGATGATATCTTTATATAAACTTTGATGAGTTGTAACCAATTCAAAAGAGGTTAATACCTATATAGGGATTATTCGTATTACTATGATAAATGTTATATAACCTTTTAATATCTCCATACGTCAATTATGAGTGCAAACTTATAATAGAGAATACACGATTCTCATGATATTACTAATATAATCTCGTATCATTGCTTACCAATAAAAAAAAATATAATATTTCCTTTGGGTCACGAGGATATAAGGTTATGATTTGTGTTAAGTCAACGTTATAATAACGTTGCAACCCACACCAACGATGAGCTAAATGTTTAATGTTAAACAATTATCAAATAAGTGAATCCCATGCAAACTATAGAGATCATATAATATTTGATGAAATCATTTGGGAGTTTTAACGATTGTTATGGAACGCAGGTGACTATGGAAAGTCGACCCACTGCATGAAGAAAATGTTGCGACCATGTGGAAGTTTCTTGGCCATGCACCAGTTGCATAAATAGTTTCTAACCTAACCCTTGGCTCATTCGAACTCCAACATTTGCGTTGGCCCTGTGGGCTGCTCTGTAAGCTCCCATGGTGGCTGTGAGTTGTAGATAGCTACAGAGGCTTCCTCACTGGTGTTTGTCATGTCTTACTCCCTTGGGATGGGTTCTACCATTCACCGTCACTATAATTTTCTTCCTTTGGTCCGAGTTCATTGCTTCTCCTTGCACACGGATTTATGACCGCTTGAAACTCCTTTTTGCCGATCCTTACGTCATGGTCTGTCAATAGTGACAACTTGAGCTTATGTGGGTGATTGCCAAAATCCTTCATCGTAGGGTTTTGGAGTTTAGCTATCCTGCTTGTGTACTAGTGATAGTCCAACTCCATGCTTGTAGACTCCTTGCAGCCATTGCTCAGGCTTACCCACACCTCTACTGATAGTTGTGAATACACTGGAGTCTTGGTGTCTTCTTCCTTGATGAGAATGAGGGTTCGTCTCTTCTTAATTCTAGTTGTGGTTTTGTTATTCCTCCGAGGTTCCATCGTTTTCGTTTCTAGCTGAGGTAAGTTATTAATTTAATTTCCAATACTATTTTCATTTTCAATTTGCAAAAGGGTTTTGAAATTTAATTAACTCTGTTTTTTTTACAATGTAGGTTAACATGTCTTCAAGGTTGACAGCCGTGCTGCATAAAAATGGCTTCCCCAGCAATCTACGGTAAGCTCTAGTTTCGAACAAGGTTCTCTTTGTTTGTACAGAATCTTACGGTTGGAGAAGGTCTTGGCCGTGTTGCACCTAGTAATGGGTTGCTATCCTTGTTTTTTTTAATAAATTTTACTTTGGTTTATCACCCTTTCTTTTCGCGAGGTGACTACGGCTGTAAGGTGTGACTTGTAAATCTCCTCTCATATTAGTGAAGAACTTACAGTTTGTAATAACTTGTTATTACTTGTGTATACTCCATATCTTAATATGGATGCTCGGCTCCTTGTTGAGGTTTTGTACTCCGTTAATGTTTTTGGCTTACATTCAGTCTTCGGACTTGTTGATATAATATGAATATCTTTAAGACAGCCTGTCTTGAGCTTAAATTCTTTCTCCTTTCTGTATTTATATTTTTATCTCTATGTAAATAAATTAAATTTTTCTTTATATGTTTTAAATCAGAAGAATAAGTATATTATTTATCCTAGGTTACTACTGTAATGGATTTTCATATATAAGAATACTGGTAGTTTTCTACTCAGAAATACGAGGTAGGGTTTTTACCCTATTTAACATTTTAAAATGATAATTTCTGTATTGTTATTTAATTAGGTTTGATTATTGTCAAAAGAATTTAAGATTATTTTAGTGACTCCAGGAATTCCAGGTTAGGGTTTATGGAAATAATCTTTGTTTCTTTCTTTAAAGATTTCGTCAGTTTGTTAAAGTAAATTTTTATTTATAAATGATATTGTTTATGTTAATAATATTATCTGTGAATACTATATTTTCTTAAGTTTGTATTTGCACATACACTTTATCAATAAAGGCTGAGATCAGCCTATAATAGTTTAGTTTGTTTAATAGGATTATTTTTGTAAGCTCGCTAAAAAGTGAAATGAGTATTTTCAACCCTGTCATTACTCTTTTACATATATAATTTGTCTGTAAAAATTAAAGAACAGTTCCTCGTTAATAATACTTAAAGCATAGGTTACTACTGTATCTTAGTTGTTTTGATTCTAAATAAAAGAATACTGCGAGAGCTAAATAAGTTCTTTATTAAGATATTCCTTATCTTGAATTAATTTGTCTTTAGAATTTAATTAGGTTATCAAACCCTACTTAGGGTTCGAATAGTTGCAGTTTAAGTTAGCTATTAATATTAGTAAAAGATATAAACTATAGATCCATACTTAAACCCTTACTTAACATAAATAAATAAGCATTATATCTGAGATGTTTCTATTTCCTCTATTTCAGTTAGTAGTATAGTTTATAAAAAAAAGTACTGTGTAAAAGAATAATTTATCTACTTGTACACATTACTATTAGTAAAAATAATATGACTATTTCTTTTTCTAGCATTCTTAATACACAGTCCGGTTTTAATAATAAACCTAACTAGGTAGATTAATATTCTTTTTAGAAAACAACTATCTACAGAATGAAATGATTCCAATACTCTGAAAAACATAAATAAATCTATTCATTTCAGATTTCTTTCCTATCCTTCATCTATTTTAAACTTTACTACCTGTAATAGAGTACAGTCTTGTCCATTCTAGACGTGGAAAAACACAGGTAGGATTATTTTCATCAAATACAGATTCAACATTTCAATAACTAAAAGATTACAAGCTTTAACAGTTCACTACAAAACATATAAATCATTCATTATTCATTCATTCTCAGATATAACTTTTAACACAGTAAATGAAAGACTGTAGAACCTGCTTAAAGATGGACAACAACAGCGTCGGGAGGTCGTTACTCCATACCAAATCCTAGAGAGCGCTCAAACAGTGACTTCTCAGGACCCCCGAGCCTATTCCTGGTCTCCTTGGATGAGAACTAATGGAGCAAGCAACAAAATACTAGTCCAATGACTCAGTACTAACTCAGCACTCAGCACCAAGATCCTTCAGCTCAATAGCTATACTAGATCACTTTCTACAGTTTACCCATCAAACACATTCCACAAATTCCCTTCCGAATGAAATCCTCTGAAGTACATTCACCTGAATGGTTATCCTCTTGGAATGAGCAGCCTCAACTCTCTTCAATGGGTATTTTTATTAAGATTTTCTAGGTCTTTTTGGGTTAATTGTCATTAATTGAGCCACCTGCTCTGATCCCACTTTCTTGGGGGATCATGACTCTAAATGTAGGGAGGTTTCCACCTACAACATTGGAAGTGTTTAAGGGTGCTGCTACTTGTCTATTTTCTCTCCACCCAGTATCCTCCAGCAACTTGACCAATAAACACTCTTTTAACAACTCTCCCAAGCTGTTGTCTCCACTTTTATTTATTTATAATTAAAATATTTAGAATTAAATTCAATATCTTTGACTCTGCTGAGTCATCATTTACAACTTAGCATAAAATTTAACATAATGTCTTGGAATAAAATCAAATAAGATAATATTATTTTGCAAAATTTTGGCATGTGACAGTGCAATTAGATAGATCCAAGGTTAAAGTGGTATGGAGGCTGAGAAATTTTCTTCTCACACTATCTGTAGATCCTTGGATTCACCAAACAATCGATATTGTGATTGTGGATATTCCAGAGACCTATGGTATGTGCTTAAGCCGGGATTGGTCAGAGAAGCTTAAAGGTTACTTTTCTACTGATTGGCCTCGTTTGTGGTTGCCTCTTAATGCGTAGCCTAATAAGCTCAAAGTTGACAGAGAACCTTTCATGAGACAAACTGTAACTAATCTCGATGGTTCCAATGAATATGTCTCCTTCTTTAACAATCAAATTGAACATTTCACTTTTGACACTTTCTTTGGAGACTTACTTGTTGATGTATCACCAATAGAGAATGAGTAGAAACAATCTCAAGTAACTCATCTTACATCTATCCCATTCTCTAGTACTGTTGTTCAAATGTAAATACCAATTTCAGAATTGACCCCATAGTTTGGACCTTGTTGATGTATCACCAATAGAGAATGAGTAGAAACAATCTCAAGTAACTCATCTTACATCTATCCCATTCTCTAGTACTGTTGTTCAAATGTAAATACCAATTTCAGAATTGACCCCATAGTTTGGACCTTGTTTCTTGATGGCTCCAGGTCAAAGGAGGGAGCAGGCGCATGATGTGTGCTAATTGATCTGAAAGGAATCAAAACGATGATTGCTTGCAGGTTGAAATTTGAATGCATGAATAACGTCACTGAGTACGAGGCTTTGGTCTAAGGACTCAGGAAATCTGTCGATATGGGAGCTAGAGCAATTGAATGTGTGGGAGACTCAGAAATCATAGTGAAATAGGTCCGCAATCAAATACACTATTTGTCTTTGCTCTTAGAAAATTATCAGAAATTGATCAGGGATATGACTAATTCCTTTTTGGAATTTAACATTAAATTTGTTCCTAGATCATAGAACTTTGATGCAAATCTATTAGCCAATATTGCATCAAGGCTGATTCCACCCGACTGTTTGTCTCCACAAATGTTTTCTATTGAATTGATGTACAAACCCTCTATACCCGATAACATCATGAGTTGGAAAGTGTTTGATGATGATCGTCAAATACTGGACTTCTTGTCAGCTCAAACTACCTTTGAAGGTATGGCGATCGACGAAGATGATCATGAGAAGTCTCTATATGATCCTTCCAATATTATCCCCAAGTCTATCATCAGTCTTGAAAAGTTATATGATTTACAGGATAAATTTAGGCAAACCACCAATTGCAAGACTCAGAACTCGACCCTGAATTACGCTCCTGTTAACCTCAAATCAGAGCAAGATCCTCGATGTATTAACCTTGGGATTCATTGCTCCCGTGATGAACATAGAAATTTCATTAAGTTGTGCAGAGAGTTTAAGGACGTTTTTCCTGGACATATGATGAAATCCAAACTTTCGACACTACTACCATGAATCATAACATCCCTATGAAGCCTGAGGTAAATTCATATCAACAAAAATTGAGAAAAATGCATGGTTCCTATTAGCAAGAATAATCGGGAGATCAGACTCTTATAGGAACCTAATAAGAATAATCGGGAGATCAGACCTGAACCGAGCCTCTGAAAAGAACAACTATCTTGTTCCTCTGATGAAGTAGATCCTACAAAAGATAGCTAGATTGGAAATGTTTTCACTTCTAGATGGTTTTTCTGGATACAACCAGGTCTTGGTGGTGCCCGACGATCAACTCAAACTGCCTTCTGATCCCCTTGGGGAACATTTGCATATAGACAAATGTTGTTTGGATTAATAAATGCAGGAGCCATGTTCCAAAGAGCTATGGACATGGATTTCAGGGACTTGATACATAGTTGTGTCATGGTTTACTTAGATGATGTAATAATCTACTCTAAGAAACAACATAATCATTTGTTTGCTCTGCAAAAGGTATTCGAGTGATGCAGGAAATTCAACATTTCCCTCAATCCAAAGAAGTCCATCTTTGTGGTAACGGAAGGTAAGTTGCTGGGTTTCATAGTATCAAAGGAAGGTATGGTCATCGACCCAGAACGGGTTGACGTGATCTCTAAAATCGGCCTTCCTAACTCTCGAAAGACAATGCAATGATTCTTTAGTAATATTAATTTTGTTTGAATATTTGTTCCCACTTTCGCTTGAGTAGTTAAACCCTTACAATTTTTAGTCAAAAAGGATGTCCCCTTTATGTGGTTTGAAGAACAGAAAAATGCATTTACTGAGATACGAAAAATCATAGCAAAAGCACTTGGTCTTATTCCCCTAGATTTTAGTAAAAAAATTATATTATATACGTTTGCTACTGACTTTTCCTATGCAGCTACCCTAACATAGAAAAACCATGAGGACGTTGAGATCCCTATTTCCTTTATGAGTTCTACATTAAAAGGAGCTAAACTCAATTACTCCCAAGTTGACAAGCAGGCCTACACTATGTATAAATCAGTAAAACACTACAGGCCTTATATTTTAAAGTCAAGGACCAAAGTGATCATTCCCTATACAACTGTTCACAACGTCCTCATCCAGAAGGAGTTGGGAGAAAAGAGAGCTCACTGGATGGCCACCCTTCAAGAATATGATCTGGAGATCAAGCCTACGAATATCGTCAGAAGACAAGGTTTATGTCATCTCACCACCCAGTCAAACAATCCTGAAGAAGAACACACTAATTGGGAGAACGAAGAGGTTATTTTTACAGGTTGTATGAATGCACTTGAAACTGTAGCATTCGAATGGTATGATCACATCAAATTCTTTCTTCATAATGGGTTTTCTCCTGAAACCCTTGATCCCAAAAAACGTAGCCTCGTGAAGGATGAAATATTCTCCTTATCAGCTTATTGATAACGTTTTGTTTAGGAAGAATTATGGTGGAATATTTCTCAGATTCCTGGAAAAGGATCAAACTAATGATTTCATGTTTCAATTTCATGCAGGGCCTGCAGGTGGGCATTTTTCAGGCGACACAACGGCTCACAAAATCATCAGGGAATGATACTACTGGCCTAACCTTTTTAGAGACACCCATGCATTTGTCCGAAAATGTGAGTCTTTCCAGAAGTACGTTGGAAAAGTCAAGAAACTTGCTAAGGAATAGATATAGTTTTAACATCATGCATCCCACAACCTGCAAGTTACAGAATGCGGGAAACCTTTTATTTGACATTTCACTTTTCTAACCCACATCCTGCATCCTGCAAATGTAGGATGCGGGAGAATTTTTTATGTGTGTTTATTTTAGTCAACCCACATCCCGCATCCTGCAACTTGTGGAATGCAGGTTACGAGGTTATCATTTGTTGCATTTTGGTTGACGTATTTCCGCATCCTGCATCCGGCATTCCACAAAACGCGGAATGCGGGGTACGGAGCTGATTGAATAATTTTTATCCATTTTGATATTCCACACTCCGCATCCCACATGTTACAGAATGCGAGTTGTGGAATGATTCATAAACTTGCGATTTTGTTTTTGATCCCGCATCCGGCAAAACTGATCCTAACCATTATTTTTATTTTTACCCTCATCTGACGGTATGTATTATCTCTCAGGAATTATATATGATAGTTTTGTTTATGAATTTTTACTGCTTTTACTGCTGTAATTTCTTTTGCTGTGTGTTTTTACCTCTAGATTTTACCATGCGATTCCGATAGTGTTTGCTATAGTTTCAGGTTGGTTAATAAGTCATTTTTTCACAAATTTGAACTATTTATTGTTCTTCATGTATAATTCAGTTTTAATTTATGGTACAAGTATTCAAAATTATGCATGGAAACATCCAAAACCCCCAGATTTACTAGGAGTAAAAATATTTAGAAGGATATGTTTACCAAAGACCCGAATTTTGGTGTCTTTTTGGATACTAGTAGCCAAGTAATTGAAACTTATCATCTGGATTGGTCCCAGGTTTACTCCATTTTCAATAATAATGACCTCTCAGAACTTGAGAATGACCAAATTGTTTATGAGGGAATTAGAGATTCTGGATTACATATGATTGCTGCAAGACCAACCATCCTACATTATAACAATGCCGTTAGATGGATTATAAACCATTCCAATGTGAAATATCATTCTTTCAATACCAGTACGGGGTCCCAACTAGCCAATTTCCACTATGAAACCTTTGTCAGGATTTATGCTCTTAAACCTTATACCCAGCTCCTTGATGTAGAATTTGTTAACACTTCCAAATCCAAATTCAATTTCGACCAAATTATTAAGTCCAGGATAACTGAACGACGCAAGTTTTCCAAGAGGAAACATGAACTCTACCCCATTGAATGGTTTAAAGAGCCTTACTCCTTGCTTGCAGCGATGTTATGCAAGCTTTATTTTCTCCCCAACTATTCTTTCTTTAAATAAGAATGGGCTGCCATTTCTCATCATATTATAACTACAGGTGAATCTTTCACCTGGGCCTCAATTATGTCACTAGAGCTAAAAAATGTCATTCAAGAGTTCCAAAAACCCACTACTAGGAAAAATCCCAAATTTTATCTTACTGCTTTCATTATGGACATCTTCTGTGCTAAATTTTGTTACCCTAATATGGGATGGAGTTGGGAATTACCCACCCCTCCCATCCATATATATCATTCCGAGCTCTTGGATAGCAACTATGTGGCTAGATTTTATGATATATGTGAAAGTTTCCTTAGTCGGGTGTATTTTTTGATTTTCAAAAAAGAAGCCCTTGCGTTCTCACTAGAAGCAAAAGATCGCATAGCCACTATGGGAGACTGGTATGTTGGTGAATCATTCACCTATATTAGGGTTTATGGAAACAACGTTGCTCACATGTTGCCTAAGTTCGTACCGAATAGCTTGGTCCTAGAAGAGATCTCATTTCAGATAGTTACTGAGGGGAATTACAAAAAATGTCCTCCACCGCAGAGGAAAGTTTGGCCTAGGTTTCCTATTACCCTTGGATCCTTGAGCGTTCCCACTTCTAATTGGGCCTTAGAGCTGAGTGACCACACAGTGTCACTTAAACTTGGTTTTGCAATCAGAAGGCGGCATGATCCCAAAGGGATCGTTGATTTACACCTAAAGAATAATCAATTTAAAACAGGTTATGTTTATGAAGAAACTCCTGATGAGTTCATTTATGAGGGAGTAGATACATTTTTTGAAGTCCTGGAAAGGGCTAAGAGAAAAGAAGAGAAAATCCATAAGCTGCAGTACCAGAAGGAGACCAGAGACAGGGTAAAACATTACAGGTTTATGGAGTTAGACATCCTAGAAATGATGGCTAAAGATAGGGAAGAAAGAGAAGCTCAGGTTGTAACAAAGGAGGCATTGACATCCAAAACTACATCTGTGGGAACCAACTCAGGCTTGGATAAAGGGAAAGATCCTATGGTAGAAATTCCCCAGATATATGTGGAATAATAGGTTAAGGACTATTTGCAGACTTCAGAGCAGATAAAGCAGAACCTGAACATAATGACTTCAGTGCTAGATACACATGAAATTGCAACCTCTCAGTTAGCTGAAATTTCCCAGGTATCCACTGTGGTTGAAAAGACTCAACCTGAATAAAGTCAGGGTTAGGACAAACCTTTAAACAAAACAAATATCTCCATTCCTATTCCTACTATTGACCTGACTCAATCAGAGGAGGAGGAGGAAAGAAGTTCTCATGTGCCTGTTACTGATGAGACTGGTAATGATTTCCAAAATGTCACCAATGGTAGCAATGGTAATCTTTCAGTTTCCCTTCCTCGGTTTCAACCTTCTTGTCGGTCTGGTCCCTCCTCTTCTGCAATACTTCTTTCATTAATAATGGCTTTATCATCATTTCTCATGGTTTTGTTGTGACTCCTTTTATGACTGAGCTCTATCAAAATGCCACTATATTACCCAAATCAATCACACCTATTCCTATCGATATGCCTATTCCTTCATCTATCGTGCGTCCAGTTTTCAAAACCCCTTTTCATATTCCTTCATTCAAGTCAGTGTCATCCCCTATGTCTGAGAAAATTACAACAGTGTCACCATCATCATTACTCAAAGCCACTACTATGCAGATTTATTTTGTGGAAGCTTTTGTTCATGACATTTCTTTAGCCTTTGAAGTTACTCTCCCCCAGAATGTTGCTCACTCCCCTACCACTTCTCATATCACTATGGCTATACCTTCTCAAACCGCAACTCAAACTTCATCTTTGATTTCCACAGGCATTAGCATACCCCCTATTGATGAGGTCATAGATGAGTTTAATGAAGACTTTTTGATATCTCTAGGAGAATATCAGTACAACAAAGTTGCTAGATCATTGCTAATATGGGGAAATAAGAGGGGAAGAGATCATAATGATATTTATGTGTCAATGGTAAATGAAGTTGTATGGACGCAACAATCAAGTGACCCACAAGCCTATGCTATGGATGCAACTTCTTTTCTAGGAGCTTTCATAGGTGCTAGTCTGGATGCTGTCAATTCTTTAAGTAGATAGTTTGATAAACAAAAGGCAGAAATTGTAAGTTTGAAAGAATCACTAGAGCAGCTCAAGGAACAACATGAGGCCAAGCAGGATGAACTTCAAGTGAAAAATGCTACTCTCAGTGAAGAGCTGCAAAAGGAAAAGAATGACAATGTCACTTTGGTTCAAAAGGTTGTAGTATTAGAAAAGCAAAATGAAGATGCAACTACAAGTGCAGCTTCATTCTCATTTTCCAATTTATCCCAAGAAGAGTTTAAAGAGCTTTCCATAAGAACTAATAGGGAACACTTTGATTTGGTTTGCGAGTTATTTAAAACTCTAGCTGATATATTTGAGACTCACATGGTCTTTGAAAAAATGTCTGTTCTTTTGTAAGACTTGATCGAGAAAAGACAGCATGCCTGAAAATCTTATGATGAGGTCACATATTGGAAGAGGTGCATGAAGTACAAGCTTGATAATATCACTCTTCTCACCAATTTTCAGTTTAAAAGAGCCAGAACTATTTTGAGAGATTGGGAAGACTTGGATGATATAGTAACCAAATCCATAAATAAATCTTAGGCTATCTGTGTAGAAGATGGTATGCAGATGATAATATCATGACAAAATTATCCTTTCCTACCATGGCGCTTATTGAAAAGGCATCTCCACCTAGACTGATGATCAAGAAAGTAGAGAAACGAAAGGATTACCAAGAGGAGAAAATCAAGGAACTTGACCACATCAGCATACACGATGTAGACCAGTTAATCATATAGCCATTTGTAGTACAAAGCAAGATCCATGTCTATATTCGAGTTTGGAATAAGTTGGCTAAGAATGAGGTCAAAGATTATAAGTGAAATTCTCAACTTGGCATAGAATCTACCAGTTATCGTGATATCGAGGAGATGCTATGAATTTGGGGGGTGTGGAAAGATTTATTAGGATATTAGCCTTGTTTAGGTTTTTGATACTCTTTAGGGGGGATTCTATTCTTTGTAATAATTATTTAAGTGAATGATCTCTGATGTATAAACGACTTTTGAATTTTGGAAAGGGGGAAACTGATACAAGGGATCGAACAACACTTCAGTTTTTGCCAAGGTTTTGTGTAATTTGTTATAGAGAATTCTTAATAAATACAGTGTTGCAATTCTTATCTCTTGTACTTGATCTATCAAATTTCTTTGACAAGTTTTGGTTTTCTTGTTTTAAATGATGAGATAGTACTGTGATTCATTTGTAATTGATTAATGTGTTTATTTAACTCTGATTTATCTCTATTAATTATTAAATGCATTGATAAGGCTTCATGAAATTTCTTGTATGAACTATCTTTATCTATTTCTGTAAATGGTTCAGCAATAAAAGTTTCATAACTTATAAGTTGGTTTTTCAACTAACTTGAGCACTTGCATGTTATCTTGAATGGTTTAATTTTGATTTAGTATTATTTATTTTTTATTAAACAATTGTAATTTCAATAAGTACAGTTTCATCTTATTTGTATTTTTGTCAATATGATGAATTGCTTTTTCTTCACATAACTCAAGAAACCTGTAATCCTTCAACACCTTTTCAAAGTAGTTCAGATTTAGATTAAGTTCATCTTCCTAGTTAGGTTTAAGTTTGCCTTTTTCTTTTGTCAACTATTTGTTTTCCATTCTAGAAAATGGATCCTCTTTTGGATCAAATTCATCCATAAGCTAGCGGAGGTTACAAAAGTATCCTTGGTGGATTACCATACCAAACAGCTTTAGTATAGAAAATACCTGCATGGGATTGTTTGAAGCCTTTGGATTGGTTTTCTCCATGTGTTGTAAGCCTTAAACTCCCTTATCAACCACATACACAGTTGGGACTTGAACACACACCTATCCAAGCTCAACGACCTTCGTTTGGATTTTCCTTTCAAGTAAACATGATCGCCTATTTGAAAAGTATTTATCCTTTCTTTTCCGATCCGCATAAATTTTATGGAGGTATTGTGATTCTTTAAGGTTTACCTGGACCTTGGTAACCAAATGTTCCAATTTCATCAACGAATTAGGCCCTAACATGAGTTGATGCACTGGGATATCCCAAGTAACTAGTGTTCTACACTTCCGTACATAGAGTATTTCAAAGGGACTCATCTTAGTGGAAGCCTGATAACCATTGTTATACACAAACTATGCGAGATGTAAGTAATCCTCACACTTCGCAGGGTTTTTCATGACATACATCTGAAGCATGTCCTTGACAATTTGGTTTACTCTCTCTATCTTCCCGTCTGTTTGCGGGTGATATGCAGAGCTGAATTTCAACCGCGTCTCCAATCCGGAGAATAAAGATCTCCAAAAGTTTCTTGTGAACTTAACATCTCAATCTGAGATAATTACTTTATGTATCCCATGCAATCTAAATATCTCTTTCAAGAAGATATCAACAATGTTCACGACCTTGTAGGTCGACTTTACAAGAATTAAGTGTGTTTCCTTCGACAACTTGTTGATGACCAAAAAAATAGAATCATTTTTATTTTTACTTTTCAGTAAAACGGTGATAAAGTCCATGCTAATAACCGCCCACATCCATTATGGAATGGGAAACAGCTGCAGTAATCTCGTAGGATGCTGATGCTCATCTTTGACTAGCTGGCATTCCTGACACTTCACAATAAACATTGCAATTTCAGCCTTTAACTTAGGCCAAAAAAGGTGTCTCTTGACAATGAATATCATCTTTTGATATCTCGGGTTCCTTGAGTAGGGTGCCCTATGAAATTCTGTGAGGATGCTGGACCGAAGGTCCCCTCCTTTTAGAACATACAAGCGATCCTCAGACCATAGCATTTCGGATTTGTCTACCTTGTATTCTTTTTGTTGTGGAAACAACCTATCCTCTTGGAGTTTCTTGAGGATATCTACATAGAAGAGGTCAACTTGGTTGTCCAATATAATATTCTCATGCAAATATTCATCAGTTAGACTCAAGGTCACCTCATAAATCATATGAGTTCATCGACTCAAAGCATCTAAAACCTTGTTCTCCTTTCCCTTAATACTTTATCTAGAAATGGTACTCGCTTAGGAAAGCCAACCATATGGATTACCTTGCATTCATATCTGGTTGATCAATTAAGTATTTTAGACTCATATTGTCTATTTTCAGAAGTAAACTTCTTCCCATGAGGTAATTCCTCCACATCCTCAAAGTATGGATAATGGTAGCTAACTCAAGATCATGCGTTGGGTAATTTTTCTCATTCTCTTTTAACTTTCATGATTCATAATAGATTGCGTGATCGTTCTGCAAGAGGACTCCTCCAAGTCCTTCCTTGCTTGCATCTATGCAAACAATGAAATCCCCATTGAGATCCACAATTTGTAACACTGGTGCGGTCATCAAAAGTTGCTTAAGATTTTGAAATATTTCTTCACACTTAACAGTCCATAAGAACTTACTTTCTTTCTTCTGCAAAGCGGTCAGGGGAAAATGATTCTCGAGAAGTTCTCAATGAACTTTCGATAATATCCGCTCATCCCAAAAATGACATAATGTTAGTGACACTAGCAGGGTAGGCCAATCCTTTATGGCTTTAATCATTTCCAGGTCCACAACTATCCTTGTCTTGAAGATAATGTGACCTAGATACTATATCTACTGTTTGTAAAAATTGCATTTACTAAACTTAGCGTAAAGCTGGTGTTCTCTCACTACTTGAAGTACTATGCGAAGGTGTTCTTCATGTTCTTATTTATTCTTTGAATAAACCAGTATGTCATCTATAAAAACTAAGACAAATTTATACATATACCTATTGAATATGTTGTTCATCATACACATAAAGTTCATGGGTGCATTGGTCAGCCCGAATGGCATCACTACAAATTTGTAGTTCCCGTACCTTGTATGAAAGGAGGTTTTATGAATATCCTCATCGTGAATCCGTACCTGATGGTATCTTGATTCAATCTTTGAAAAGATTCTGGCTCCTCCCACCTGACCGAACAAGTCATCGATCTTGGGGAGTGGGTAACGGTTCTTGATAGTTATTTTTCTTAACTAACGGTAATTGATGCACATCCGCATCGTACCGTCTTTATTATTTACGAACAAAATCAGTGCTTCCCAAAGGGAGACACTTGGTCGGATATAGCCTTTCTCTATCAAATCCTCCAACTGTAGTTTGAGTTCCACGAACTCATTTGCACTCATGCGGTAAGGGGCTTTGGGGGCCAAAACTGATCCTGGGGTTAGTTCGATGGAAAAGTCTAGGTCTCATTTTGGAGGTAATCTGAGGATCTCCCTGGGAAACACATCCTTGAATTCTTCAATAACGGGGAAGTCTTCTATGCAGTGTTCCGTATTAGAATCTATGTCTTGGATGTTTACTGCAAACAACTTGCAGCCCTTCCTAACACATTTGTTTGCTTGTAAGGCATATATTTGTCTCATAGAAACTTTCTTTAGAATGCCCTGAACCTTCAATTGGTTCCCTTGGCTATCAGTACATAAGATAGACTTGTGCAAACAATTGAGCATGACATGGTGTTGTCCCAGCCAGTTCATGCTGATAAATGCATTGTACGATCCTAAAGGTATGATGTTCAGGTTTAATTTCATAATAAAACCATGGAGGTTTACCTCACATTCTTTAACAATTTCTAAAACTTTTCATTTTGTACATATGGCTAATTGAACCAGCCAAGGTTTATCATGTTTTACTTTTCCTAGTTTGCGTATATCAATAATTTTAAATGCAACATATCTCTAGTAATCAACGAGATCAATAAGTATTGAAACCAAAGTGTCTAAGATATTACCTTCTATCTCGACCATCGTAGCTTGATGATTTTCTTGTCATCCATCCATTGATGCATAGATCTAGGGTGTTCCATCTATGTCCTCGATAGTTGGTTCTTCTTGTAAATTGTGCAAGACCCCACCGGTCTTGATCTTACAATCTTGGTCATAATGAGGCCAACTGCATTTCCAGCACTTGATCTGTAGCAGGGTAGCATTGGCCCCACTTGCTACTGGTTTGTTAACATTAGCATCTAGTACATAAGTCTTTGTACTAGGTTTATTAAAGTTAATGTTCACTTGAAAGTTGTTATTCTGCTTTCTATTTGGTTGTGGTTTGGACCTAGGTTTGTGGTTATCAGAGAAGTTCTTAGACTTGTCTCAGTTTTGGTTCATGTTCTGCTGCCTCATCTGCCCATGCTCATAACATATCCTAGCTTTGTGCAGCGTGGTATCCAAAGTCTTATGCATGTCAAATTCAATTTGGTCCCGAACACCGGGAGGAAGACATCCTAGGAACTGCAAAAATATTTACCTTTTCTTCCTTGATGTATGGTACATAATGCAACAGATCTAGAAATCTGTTAATAAACACATCCATAGTCATGGATCCCATGTGTAGTTCGTGAAAATATTTCACTTTTCGGTCAAAGAACCTTTTCGACATATATTTTTCTTGGAAAATATTTCAGAACGTATCCCAACATATTTCTCGCAGCTCATATTTATTGGTGTGTCGTAAATCTCTCCACCATCTTGATGCTTTACCATTCAAGTTATAGATGATGAGATGAGCCTTCATCTCACTTGAATATTTATGAACCTGGAAATACTTACTCATGCCCAGCAACTACTCCTCAACCTTTTCCCCAATGTTTACTTCACCTTCATAGGTCCGGGCTCTTATTTTTCAGAACTCGCCCTGAAGACTATTATTACTCTTTTGCTTCTTTCTTTGTGGAGAAAGTGAGTCACCACTAGAAGGACTATGATGATCATCTTTGGTTGCTTCAGGGGTACATTCTTTGTCTTCTTCTCTTGGGATTCTAGCCTGTTTATAGTATGGTTCTCGTTTGGATATGTTGGTGGATTGAGTAGGTTTACCTTGCGGGATTCCTCCCATCATATTTCTTAGTAAGGCTCCATTTATAGCTTGCTACTCCTTCCTTTCGTTCAGGTTGTCTTCTATGAAACTTTTTGATTTACCTTGAAGATTGTGTAGAGTTTTCAAAACATCATATTTTATCTCTACCACTGGTTCCTCTTCTGGAGTGGGGGTGGTCATCTTCCCTTGATGACTGTTTTCTTCCTCAGTATTCATAAACTAAACAGTGCTGTAAAAATCTATGTAAGTGCAACATTTTTTTTTAATAACAGGAAAATTTTGTGTTAGAAACCAAAATTTAATATTATACTATATCTGGTCCTAAAAGTTGTTTTAAAAATGTCTTCATCTTTGATTTGAACCTGGTGATAACCAGATCGTAAATCAATCTTTTGAAATACAGTTGCTCCATGCAGCTGATCAAACGGATCATCTATGCGTGGAAATAGGTATCTATTCTTAATGGTCATTTTATTAAGTTGATGGTAATCAATGCATAAGCGTAGAGTACCATCCTTCTTTTTAACAAAAATAACAAGTGCTCCCCAAGTAGACACACTAGGTCTTATATACTTTTTATCAATACTTTCCTTTAATCATGATTTTAATTCATTTAGCTCCAATATATTCATCCAATAAGGGGCTTCTGAGCTGGGAATTACAACATGTACCAACTAAATAGTGAAGTCTAACTCCCTTTTCAGAGGCAGTCTTGGAATTGCTTCCAAAAATACATCCAGATACCCCCTCAGGATTGGAATATCTTCCAGTTTCAGTTTATATTCATTATTAGTATGTTCTTCTGGTGCAGGTGGGTCAATCAAAACCAACGCTAACCAACACCTTGAGGATCTAGTGGCTCCTACACTTAGAAGGACTGCAAAATTTATCCCAATGGCCAAATTTTTCCCTAAAAATACATTCTCACAGATTTACCTCCTCCAATCCCCTTCTGCAGATGGGATGCAGGATCTTGATTGCCCAAATTGCTCTCCGCAATTCCGTTCCGCAACAACATTTTCGCATGTGGGATGTGGGATGCAGGATTCCAACTTTCAAAAAGTGCTCCTCGCAGCTGCCTCTCCATAAATATTTCCCTGCAACTTCCTCAGCCATCTGATCCTTGCGACCTTCTCCATGACAGTCGATCTTCTTTTAAAAAGTAGTTCTTAGATCTCTCCAGATCTGTTAAATTCCTCACAACTCTTGGTGCAGGATACCTTAGGACCATTATATCTTGAACCACAACCTCAATTTCCATAGTTCGTTCTTTGCAAAAACTTGTTAACACAGAAAACCTACGGGTTGCACCGATTGATCATGAAATTGATCAATCTAGCCTGCAATATTCACAATACTTGTACCTAACACTGTTATGCATGCATCTACTCTCTACTTCAACTATTTAAGCAAGAAATTGATGTGGAAAATCTACACTTCACGGAATCACACATATGTTCATGAAAACACCGAAGTCGGCTCTACAAGATACCGTAGTTCAACCCAACACATGCATAAAGGATAACAACACTATAAACACATGGCTAATCCTTCTATTAAGAAACAAAAGAAAATGCACACAGCTTGGATCTCTCTCCTTCCGATTCTTCAAAATATTTACAAACAAGAATTAGACACAGGTCCATCCTCTCTCTACAAACTAGGAATTCTAAATGCTGAAGAGTAGAACCCCTCCTACATCTCTAAACAATATACTTAAACTAAAAATGCTACCCTATCCTGAGTGGTCCTGCAACTGAAAAAAGCACTACTAAGATGCATGATGAAACATCCATTTGTGAAACAAATTAATGACAGTTTGATCTCCCCACAGGGAGTCATGATCCACAATGATTCTCTACGTCGTTATTCAGATTAAGACTCATCACAAAAATGGTTACAAAATATGCCACAACATGTGACTAATCCATCACATTGCTGGCATGCCACGATGCTCCTGTATAAGACTCGTAAGGTAGAAAATTATGAACCCATGTTCATAAGATCAACTATAGTGAAACCCTTGGCTTCCAACTATGCAACGCTCATCCAAGTAGAATCCTCTGTTGGTCACTTCTTCCACTTGACCAAATACTCCCGATAGTCCTTCTTCCTTGTACTCTTTGACACCCTAGTGTTTAGAAGGGCCTCAACTTCCAATGGTTGTGTCACAGGAATTTGGGCTACCCATTGTAAGTCTTCAGTAGGATCTTCACCTCCTATAAAGGTTCCAGTGTCACCTACTGCATAAGGATATAGATCTGATACATTAAAGATCGGTGAAATACCCACTCCTGTAGGCATCTCTAACTCATAAGCATTCGCTGAAAACATTCTGAGTATTATGTAGGGTCCAATCTTCTTCATATTCAACTTGTTATACTCTCATTTAGGAAATTTGTCTCTCTTCAAATATGTTGAGACCAAATCCCCCACTTCATAGTTATTTTTGTTAAGTTTTCATATGCTTGGCTAAGACATCAGTACTTCATTTCATTTTCATAACAAAAGCATATAAACAGGATCACTGAAAGATAGACAAGCACAACCATACAAAAGGAACACAAAGATTTATCCTGGGAAAAACCTAAAGGGAAAAACCCAGCAAAAGCTTCCTCAATATAGATGCCCCAAAAAGATA
>LPNX010046561.1:166610-179845 GCA_001517045.1 Pseudotsuga menziesii | reverse complement strand
ACTGAGACATAGGAGGCCATAGGCCTCATCTCTCTGATTGTGCCATTTGATCTTCTCTGCAGCAGCATTGGGCTCTGCTTTTGTAGCCATAGTCACCCTGTAGATTCCTTTCACTCTCAACAAGATCTCCATCTCTGCTTTCCATTCAAAATAGTTGAAGGGAGTGAGGATAGTTTTCTGTGAATCCATAGCTTTAGAAAATCTGTCCCGGCTGCGGTAGAAGGATCCCAGTCTTGATGTCAAACTTGCAAAACAATTTTTGGAGGAGAGTAACAACCTACAATGGCTCTGATACCATGTAGAAATTCAGGCTTGCAGTAGATTAATTTCACTCACAGCAATTAACAATTGATCATGCAAATTATCAACAATGGAGACTGAATATGGAGCTGTAACACAAAATTATATTAACTGAGTGTATAATAGCCAACCCTGTAATAACATAGGCTGCTGAATATATAGAATACATGAGAAAATCTAATGCATGAGGAAGCATCCAAATCTAGCATAAAGCAGGCTTACCCAAAATAGGCAAATCCCCCATAGGTGTAAAAAGCTGATCCCAAATCTATCAAGGACCCCATGAATTAGCAAGGGCGCATAGGCAAGCTAAAGAGTGGTCAAATGGCAGCTCATACATGCTTTTGCATGGAGTAAATAGTGGAGGATGAAAGGGGAATAAAACAAGTTCACCTCACCTAGTCTAGCTTTCCTTATGTGCTTTAAAAACTGGAAAAGCAGTCAACAAAGTAGAAAAAGCAGAAGGGCGCCTAGGAGGCCAGGAATAAAGCAGATTTGATTCCCAGGACTTTCCCAAGTGCTCCATGAGTCAATAATGGCAAGTTTGACCTCTATGGATAGGAAATTGACAACTTGCACATGGTGGGACTCATGGACTAGGAAAATAAGACAAAATAAATGAAATAATGTCTAAGTTGGTAAATACTATGGGTTGATTATTCTAACACCTTCCTTTCGGAATTACGGGATTTAGGTCTTTACAGAGTTACTAACGATCCTTCCTTTCAGAATTACAGGATCAACAAAGATGTGGAACTCAAACAATCCTTCCTATTGGAATTATGGGATCAACACATCTGTGGAACTCAGACAATCCTTCCTATTGGAATTACAAGATCAATTCAATGATCCTTCCTTTCGGAATGACGGGATTTAGGTCTTTACGGAGTTACTAACGATCCTTCCTTTGGGAATTATGGGATCAACACATATGTGGAACTCAGAAAATCCTTCCTCTAGGAATTATGGGATCAACACACATTCTCGAGTACCGAAGCCACCGAATCCATTATAAACCGAAGTTCAAGGATGATACAATCCTACCACATTCACGGGGACTGAGATCTCCAGATACATTTTGAACCGAGGTTTAGGGATGATGCAATCCACCACTTTCACGGGAGCCGAGACCTCCGGATACATTTTGAACCGAGGTTCAGGGATGATGCAATCCTACCACTTTCACGGGGGCCGAGACCTCTGGATACATTTTGAACTGAGGTTCAGGGATGATGCAATCCACCACTTTCACGGGGGCCGAGACCTCTAGATACATTTTGAATCGAAGTTCAGGGATAATGCAATCCCACCACATTCACGGGGACCTAGGTCACTGGATCACTTTTGGACAGATGTCCCAGGATGATACAATCCCTCTTCATTCTAGAAGACCGAGGTCTCCGGGTCATTTTTTGGAAAGTTCCCAGGGATGATACAATCCCACTGCAACATCACTACTCCCCCTTTCAAGGAAGGTCTTTTTGAACCACACCAAGCTTATCTCGAAAGTGTTCAATCTTTACCCAAGACAGAGGCTTTGTCAGCGCATCATCATCTAAACCATCTTCATCTACATCTTCAGTATGTGAATACTGAACTATCACCATCTGTATCTCCAGTATGTGAGTACTGAAAGCATCATCAGGTCACCATCATTTGCATCTACAGTATGTAAATACTGAAACATCATCTATATCTTCAGTATGGGAATATTGAAATCATCATCATCTCTATATTCAGTATAGAAATACTGAATCACCATCATCTGTATCTACAGTATGTAAATACCGAAACATCATCATCTGCATCTTTATCTTGAATGTAGAAATACTGGATTTCTATGTGTTACGACGGAACACAGGGTTCTCTGTTATCAAAACTCTCGTTATCACATAGAATCAATGTAGTATCCATATTCAGTTCAAAGAGACCTGATATCAGCTTCTGAAGCCATATGGCTTGACAACTTAGTAGAGCAATCTACTATGTATTCTGCTTCAGCCATGCTACGAGAAACACTGGACTGTTTCCTGCTAAACCATGAACTCATAGCAGACCCCAAACAAAAGCATCTACCTAATGTGCTTTTCCTATCTGAGATACTTCTGGCCCAATCTACATCTGTGTAGCCATACAATCTATACTCATGGCTACCATCATAATATAAACCAAAGTCTATAGTCCCTTTCAGATATCTCATCACATGCTTTGTAGTTACTAGGTGAACCCGTCTTGGTTGAACAAGATATTGCCTTAAGGTGTTCACAGCAAAACAAATGTCTGGTCTGGTATTTGTTAAGTACATCAATGACCCAATGATCTATCTATAATGAGTCATATCCACTAACTCTGATGAGTCATCAGCTAACATATTCAGGTTGGAGTCCATGGGTGTGGCCATGACTTTGCATTCCAACATATTGAATCTCTTCAATATATCTACCGCATACTTTCCATGGCTGAGAAACATTTCTTTTGAACTTTGCCATACTTCCAGACCTAGGAAATAATGCATTAACCCAAGGTATTTCATCTCAAATTCTTTTGCTAGTTTCTTCTTGCTTTCCATGATATGTTTCTCATTTCATGTCAAGGATAAGTCATCCACATATAATAACAGGATGACAAGTTCATCTTCTACAACCTTGAGATAAAGGTTAGGATCAGCTTTATTCTTGGTAAATCCCATGCTCGACAAGAAACTATCTATTCTTCCATACCAAGCTCTGGGAGCTTGCTTCAGGCCATAGAGGGCCTTCTTCAACTTGCATACGTGATTCCATTTTGCTTCAACTTCAAATACTCGTGATTATTCGATGTGAAATTCTTTCTCAATCATACCATTAAGGAAGGCTTGTCTTTACTTCACCATGGAAGAAACTACCATGATAGTTTTGAAGGAAGTGTACCTTACTTCCTGGAGTAAGTGTCTCTTCAGAATTAATTCCCTTTTTCTGAAAGAAACCTCTGGCCACAAATCTTGCTTTATACTTCTCGATACTTCCGTCAGCTGCATGCTCTATTTTGTATATCCATTTGGAGGATACAATACTATTTCCTTCTGGTTTGGGAACTATATCCCATACATCATTCTAGTATTCTTTCATCATAACATATTCCATGAGTTCGTCTTGTCAGATCATCAACATATCCTAGTCTTCTGCATTCAACTTTGAAGGTTGGAAACCACTTTACTCTTGGTAAAGTCTCGATCCATCAAGAAGCTGTCTATCATGTCGTACCATGTTGAACTCATATATCTTCTGTAGTCACTCCCCCTGAAGTGGAGTATTATCTTCCTTCTTCATTCTGTATAGGTGGTTCTATGCTTGATATATGCTGATCAATAGAGTATGTCATGTCATAGTCTATTCTTTCTGAGGCAAATCATGAACCTTTCTTTGTACACTTGTTCTTGTAGATCCATATGGAGGATACTATGTACTTCCCTTTATGTCTCGAAATCATATCGTATACATCATTCCCCATGATCAACTGTTATTCTTTGATCAGAGCTTCTTTTATAGCATTCTTTTCTTCATCTTGAGTTATCTCTCATACCCATGGTGGTCTTCATCCTTTGAGGTGGATCTACCGCTCTCTGAAGCTCTTTCTTCCATCATGGTGTCTCTGACCCTGGGAGCTTCAGATTCATGTTTATAGAATTGGCATCACTTGTTCTTCAGAACAAGTCTCGTCCTTCTTTTCTTGTAGGAGGTTGTATAAGACCTTTCCTACAATTCAAATGCACCAGTTGCATGGTTAGAACTATTTCATAAAACATATGCACAACGCCAAATTCTTATGCATCATGCAACTATTTAGACAATACAACATTCATCCATATTTCACAGAAACTTTCTAGATGCATTCTATCTCTACCATGACATCATTGAGATCATGCACTAATCCAATATGTGAGCAAAGAGGTTTGATAAGTAGCACTGGAGAGTTGTATAGCGCCATGAGCTACTTACCCATCACATGCATATTAGTTGTATTAATGTAAACAATCTATCATGCATAACACATCAATTGAATACAATCAAATGCATAACAAAACAATATCATGAAATGGAAATTGAATAATTATCTTTTATTTGTTTCATGGGTAGACTCCATCTTGATCATTCTGCTTTATCATCTTCTTCATTCATGAAATCATCATTTCTTATCCAAATGATAAGATGAATAAGAGGTTCTTCAAGAATTGAGTTTTTCATATTCCTCATCGCTTGAGGGATCTTCTTTGAATGGTGAGAGCTTGATCTTCAATTGCTCCCATATTCTTCTTCTCTTCTTATTAGTCAAGCTGAAAGTAATCACTCACTTCTGGCATACATTCTTCACATGAATGAATCCCATGATCCTGGGAGGCCATTCAATGTGGCTATCACCACTTCTGTATACTTATTCTTCTACCGCTTCAAGTTGTTCTGCATTCTGGATCTTCACATTCTTCAACTGTATTCTCAAAACCATCTTCTAATTTAAGTTCTTATCTTCAAATAGCTTGATCAAGGAATCAAACATCTTCGACGTCTTTAGGGAAGAATTAGGGTTTGTCAGAGAAACCCTAATTTTCAAAACTTGGAATCTTTAAGATATCATTGGATATAAATATAGATCTCTTCAAATGGAGCTGTCCAATGTACTCCTTTTCTGAAAACAATGGAGGGAAGCTCCCGGAATAGGAAGCCCTAGTTTTCCAATTTCTTCTGCAGAAATGCCTGTTACTGTTTCTATTATATCTCCGACATTACTGCTCCTCTATGTCATAAATTTCATACTGAGGTAACCGTGCATGTCCCTGATCCAACAACACAAGTTTAATCAGAATTGGTTTCACAAATTGAAATTTATGATCATTTTCCCAAGGTGACCTGTTATAGGACTGTTCAGAATAGTGCAGTTGTACGGCATGCCACGTGTCCCTGGTTGATTTTCAGGTTCTGAAATTTGGATCAAAGAAATTACATGCCGTGATATTTCTGTAACATATTCAAGAATTCCATTTGGACCTCTGTAGCCCATTCTACAGCAATTCTCCCCAGCTATCCTGTTTAGGGATGAATTCTGGAAGAGGCTGGAATCCTAACTTGGAGGGATCATATCTCCTAGAATATAGCGAATCAGAGGCTGAATGTCAGCTATAGTGTAAATAATGATTTTATCTTCGGCCTATGCAATTTGTAACTCCTGATACTTTTCCAATCTCAGGATATAGTGAATGTACCAAAACTTAGCAGTTTTAGTATTTAGGGTTTTCCCAGATCGGGGTCAAACTAGGGTTTGACTTTCCCAGAGTTTCACCCAACCAAATTTCTTGATCCAGGTCTCTAAAATTCTATATTTATGAGGAGAACAATCCTATGTTGGGCTCACTCAAAAATTCTTCTTCTGTAGAAAACCCTAATTTTCCGCACCAAAATTGAAAATGCTCGGAATCGAATTCTGCTTCGATAGAAAGATGCGCCCTTCAATGGAGAGTCAGTATAGCCTTATTTTGCTGATCGATCATGGATAGAGACCAAAAAAAAAAAGAATCCATAGATTCTTTAGCTGCAGAATGTCTTCTTTCAGGGTGGCTCTGATACCATGTGAAGTTTTCATATGCTTAGCTAAGACATCAGTACGCCATTTCATTTTCATAACAAAAGCATATAAACAGGATCACTGAAAGATAAAAAAGCACAACCATACAAAAGGAACACAAAGATTTATGCTGGGAAAACCCTAAAGGGAAAAACCCAACAAAAGCTTCCTCAATATAGATGCCCCAAAAAGATAAAAGATAAAAGATAAAAACAGCAAGGAGATCAAAGCCTGATCCTCCTCCTTCTCCAACTACTTCTCTTCTCCACTAATGCGCTACACAAGTGAGAGTGTGTGTTCCAAATTAGGAGCACTACACCTTTAGTTATATTCATCCATTCACTTAAGTTAACTCATCTGTCTTGTAGGCTTGAGTTAATCATGTAGGCTCGAGTTACACATGTAGGCTCAAGTAACCACACTGGGGTGCTAATGACCCACCTTTACAATTAGAGGGGACTGCCTCATGACTCTTATTAGTTATTCCAATTAGGAGCATCGGGGTACAAAGTAATACAAGTGGTTCTCCCGGTAGGACCATCGGGGATCACAAAGAAATACATATATAATATTCTTCGAAGTTACAATATTTCAACAATTTTCCCTTCTTCTGGAAGCTGCTCGAGCCTTGTAACTGGTGTTACTCTGCTATAATATCACTTTCACTTGTTTATGCAACTCACTGATTCTTGTTGCAAACTATTCTCCATCAGCACTTCGTTTCTCCAATTGACCTAAGCCATGAAGTTCACACACTCCTCTTGGATGCATTCCATACAGAATTTGAAATGGATTCATCCCTATACTCATGTTTGGTGAATCATTATATGTAAACTCAGCTTGAGCTAATACACTATCCCACTACTTAGGACTCTCCCCAATCAAACTCATCAACATGTTTCCCAGATTCCTATTGATTACTTTGGTCTGTCCATCAGACTGTGGGTGATATGCTGAACTAAAATTGAGTCTGGTGCCCAAATTATTCCACAAGGTTCTCCAAAACTTCCTTGTGAACTTTAGATCCCTATCTGATACAATGCTTCTAGGTAAACCATGTAAATTCACAACTTCATCAAAGAACAAGTTAGCAATGTGTGTGGTATCACTAGTCTTGTAACATGGAATGAAATGTTCCATCTTAGTGAATCTATTAACAACAACAAATATAGAATCATGTCCCCTTTGAGTTCTTGGTAAACCCAGAATGAAATCCATACTCATAGAGTCCCAAGGCCTAGTTGGAATAGGAAATGGTGTATAAAATCCTATGTTTTGGCTTCTCCCCTTAGCATGCTGGCATACTCTGCATCTGCTTACAAACTTCTCAACTTCATACCTCATCCTTGGCCAAAAATAGAAATGACCCAACTTTTCGAAGGTTTTATCACTTCCAAAGTGACCTACCATACCTCCATTGTGTTTCTCCTGTATCAAGTTCTCACTCATAGAACACTTTGGTATACACAGCTTACTGTTTTTAAATAGTAAACCTTCTTGTAGTGTATACTCCATCCATGGCTCTCTTTTCACCTCTACTGGATTCTTACAAGCCCTGTAAGCCTCCTAGAAATCAATGTCAGCTTCATACAAATCTCTCAAATGCTCAAATCCCAAACCTTGGATCTGATTTTCTTGCATAATCAACAGTCTTCTACTTAAAGCACCAGTTACTTTGTTTGACTTTCCACTTATGTGTTTCAACACAAAGGTAAATCTCTGTAAGAAATAAACCCACTTGACATGTTTCAGGTTCAACTTAGGTTACTGCATTATGTACTGTAATGCATGGTTATCTGAATATAACACAAATTCTTTGGGAATCAAATAATGCCTCCAATGTTTCATTTCCTGAACAATAGCATAAAAATCCTTGTCATAAAATGAATACTTCTGGTTTGCATCATTTATATTCTCACTAAAATACGCTATAGGCCCGTCCTCCTAACTAAGCACAACTCCAATTGCCACTCCACTAGCATCACACTTCACTTGAAAAGGGTGGTTGAAGTCCAGTAACTTCAATACTGGTTTCTCAATGATCTTCTTCTTCAAGAACTGAAACCTCTTGTCAACATCTATTTTCCATTGAAATGTTTTCTTATCCTTCTTAATTGTCTCAACAATAGATGCACAAATACCACTGAAATTCTTTATAAATTTCCTATAGAATCTTGCCAATCCATGAAAGCTCCTTACCTGAAATATGTTTCTAGGTGAAGGCCAGTTAATGATTGCTTGCACCTTTTCTGGATCCATCTTCAACCCATCTCTTGAGATAACAAAACCCAAATATACTAGCTCTATCTTTATGAAGGTACACTTCTTCACATTTATCAGCAAATTTTCCTGTTGCATCCTCTCCAAAACATGTCTCAAATGTTTCAAATGCTCTTCTTCTATTTGGCTGAAAACAAAAATGTCATCAAGGTAAACTATCACAAACGTACCTATGAAATCTCTCAAGACTTCATTCATCAACCTCATAAAGGTACTTGGTACGTTGGACAATCCAAATGGCATGACCAAAAACTCATACAACCCATCATTTTTCTTGAAGGTTGTCTTCCAATCATCTCCTTCTCTGATCCTTATCTGATGATATCCACTCTTCAAATCCAGTTTTGAAAAGCATGTTTCCCCACTTAGGCAATCAATCATGTCATCCATCCTTGTTAATGGAAACCTATATCTAATGGTGATCTTGTTAATTGCTTTGGAGTCAGTACACATCCTCCACTCACCATCCTTCTTGGGTGTCAGTATTGCTGGTACCGCAAATGGACTCAAACTCTTCTGAACCAATCCTTTGTCCAACAATCCTTGGACCCGCTTCCTCAATTTTTCATTCTCTTAAGGTGTCAACCTGTATGGTTCCTTTTTTGGTAAACATGCTCCTGGAATAAAATAAATATGATGTCTTATATTCCTCCTTGGTGCTAGTTCATTGGCTAAATCATCCACCACAATGTCTCTATACTCACTGAGAATCTCCTAAATCTCCTCAATTAGATTTGTCACATTAGCCTTCACGGTCACAACTCTTGGTGTGCACACCACAGCATAGTTCAACTCTTCTTCCTCAACCTACTGCAAATACTCTTTTCTTGACAACATCAAAACATTAGGCTCTCACTGTCCTATGGTACTTTATGCTTGTAGAGGGTGAAGTACATGGGTTATCCCATTCTGCTCAAAACTATGACAGTTACTCCTACCATCATGAGTTACTTTATTGTCAAATTTCCATAGTCTTCCTAACAGTATATGAAAAACATCCATTGGCATACCATGACATAGAATATTGTCCTTATATGGACCTATCTGAAAATCAACTTCACACTATTCACTCACCAGGATTTGATGTCCTTTATGTAACGAAGATACTTTGTATGGAACAAGATGCTTGGTCTTATTTAGCCTCATATTTTCCACCATCTATATGGAAACAATATTACAAATACTCCCACTGTCAATCACCATCTTACAGTACTTCTCTTGGACTTTACATGTAGTCCTAGACAACGACTTCCTTTGAGTAGGCTCTGCTTGCTCCTTCTCAGGTTTTGACAAGACCTTGTTCATCATCAAATATTCTCCCATCTTCGACAAGACTTCTTCTACCATTGAATATTCTTGCTGCTACTCATTCTGCGCTACATAGGCTCCTCTCTACTCTATGTCTTCCTTTCTTGGACACTCAAATAACTTATTCATCAACTGGTTGCATTTGTAGCATCACCTCGTCCTCTACCTCTACCTCATTGTTAAGGTCCTCTTTTGCTAGAATCACCTCCTTTTACATGCTCCTCCTATTGGCTATAGTTATTGGACTCCCCTCTCTATGGTCCAAATCTTCCTCTTCTAGTCACTTTCCCTCTTCCTTTGGTTGAACCGCAACCTCTACTGAATTTATGCTTTATTGCTATCTTCTCTTCTTCCCATAAGGCCTACTGATATGCCTCCTCCATTGTTCTAGGGGAAATCTTGCTGATCTCTTCTTGGATATCCATCCTTAGTCCATTCACATATCTAGCAGACTTTTCTGTTGACTCTTTTGCATATCTAGCCCTTAGGTTTACTTTGTAGAATTTCTTAGTGTATTCTCTCACTGTTAACAATCTTTGCCTAAGGTTATGTACTTTCTTATACATAATTAACTAGTAATATTTGGGCAAGAAATTAGCCCTCATGTTTGCCACCATTCTATCCTAGCTTTTTATCAAGGGTTTGTTCTTCCTTTGTCTTTCTGCTTGGACACTATCCCACCATAAGGACGCATACCCTTTCAACCTCATTGTAGCCAATATGACTCTCTTATCTTCTTCTACCTCATCGTACTCAAAGTACTTATCCAAATCACTCATCCAGTCAATGAGATTCTCTACAATGAGACTCCCATCATAGGTAGGAAACTCCGGTCTCGGCCTTGAATTCGCTCCCAGAATAGATCTAAAATATCTTAACTTTGGTGTTTCCTTCATAGGTGTAGCTTCTTCTCTTTGCTCTTCATCCTCTGGTTCACTTATATCCCCTGTTTCTAAGTCTCTTCGTTTGTCCATTTCCATGGCTTCCAAATGTGCCCTTAACTCCCTCATTTTTTCTAGAACTTCTGCGTTCCCTAATGGCCGATCTCTGTCATGACCTCTCACTCTTCCATGCTAAATTTTCATATGCTTAGCTAAGACATCAGTATTTCATTTAATTTTTCATAACAAAAGCATATAAACAGGACCACTGAAAGATAGACAAGCACAACCATACAAAAGGAACACAAAGATTTATCCTGGGAAAACCCTAAAGGGAAAAACCCAGCAAAAGCTTCCTCAATATAGATGACCCAAAAAGATAAAAGATAAAACCAGCAAGGAGATCAAAGCCTGATCCTCCTCCTTCTCCAGCTACTTCTCTTCTCCACTAATGCGACACACAAGTGAGAGTGTGTGTCCTAAATGAGGAGCACTACACCTCTATTTATATTCATCCGTTCACTTAAGTTAACTCATCTGTCATGTAGGCTCGAGTTAATCATGTAGGTTCGAGTTACACATGTAGGCTCAAGTAACCACACTGGGGTGCTAATGACCCACCTTTACAATTAGAGGGGAGTTCCTCATGAATCTTATTAGTTCTTCCGATTAGGAGCATCGGGGTACAAAGTAATACAAGTGGTTCTCCCAGTAGGACCATCGGGGACCACAAAGAAATACATATAGAATATTCTTCGAAGTTACAATATTTCAACACTCCCTCTTAACGAGAAGGGTATTCTATAACAACATCAACAACAACAATAATAGGAGAGAGATAGAGGACATCATCAACATCATCTAGGTGATACATCTATAAATCATTGGAATCTTTTCAACATCATGTAGTCTTCATCTTCAATCTTTAGTCTTCAGCATCATCAGTACTTTGACTGCTTCGATCAGCAACATCTTCAGCATCTCGACTCTTCAATCAGCAGCAACATATTCAGCACTTTGAACTTTCGATCAACAACATCTTCAACACTTTGACCTTTTGATCAACAACATCATCTTCAGCACTTTGACCTTTCGATTGGCAACATCATCTTCAACACTTTGACCTTTCGATCAGTAACATCTTCTTCAGCAGTTTGGCCTTTCGATCAGCAACAACATCATCATCATACTCTAATATTTCGATTAGAAACATCATCATGAAAACATCAACATCATCATCATCAAAATATCATCATCATCACACTCTGATCTTTCAATTAGAATCATCATTATCATCAGCCTCTGATCTTTCGATCAGAAACATCATCAACCGAACATCATCATACTCTAACATCAACTCATCATCATATTCTGATCCTTCGATCAGTACGTCATCATCATCATACTTTAAATAATATGGCATCATCATCATCAGGATCTCATCATCATCACATTTTGATCTTTCGATCAGAAACATCATCATCATCATCGCATTCTGATATTTCAATCAGAAAACATCATCATCATCAGCAACATCATAATCATAAGCAACTACTGATCTTCCGATCAGAAAACATCATCATCATCACATTCTGATCTTTCGATCAGAGAACATCATCATCAGCAACTTCTGATCTTTCGATCAGAGAAACATCATCATCATCATATTCTGATCTTTCGATCAGAGAACATCATCATCAGCAACTTCTGATCTTTCGATCAGAGAAACATCATCATCATCATATTCTGATCTTTCGATTAGAGAACATCATCATCGTCAGCAACATCATCATCATCATATTCTAATCTTTCAATCAGAGAACATCATCATCATCAGCAACTTCTGATCTTTCGATCAAAGAAACATCATCATCATCAGCAACTTCTGATCTTTCGATCAAAGAAACATCATCATCATCATATTCTGATCTTTCGATCAGAGAACATCATCATCATCAACAATAGCATCATCATCATATTCTGATCTTTCAATCAGTACGTCATCATCATCATAAAAACATCAACATCATCAAAACATCAACATGATCCTTCCTTTCAGAATTATGGGATTTAGGTCTTTACGGAGTTACCAATGATCCTTCCTTTTGGAATTACGAGATTTAGGTCTTTATGGAGTTACTAACAATCCTTCCTTTCAGAATTATGGGATTTAGGTATTTACGGGGTTACTAATGATCCTTCCTTTCGGAATTACGGGATCAACACATTTGTGGAACTTAGACAATCCTTCCAATTGGAATTACGGTATCAACACATCTGTGGAACTCAGACAATCCTTCCTATTGGAATTACATGATCAATTCAATGATCCTTCCTTTAGGAATTACGGGATTTAGGTCTTTACGGAGTTACTAATGATCCTTCCTTTCAGAATTACGGGATCAACACATATGTGGAACTCAGACAGTCCTTCCTCTAGGAATTATGGGATCAACACACGTTCTCGAGTACCAAAGTCACCGGATCCGTTCTAAACTGAAGTTCAAGGATGATACAATCCTACCACATTCATGGGGACCAAGATCTCCGGATACATTTTGAACCGAGGTTTAGGGATGATGCAATCCACCACTTTCACGGGGGCCGAGACCTCCGGATACATTTTGAACCGAGGTTCAAGGATGATGAAATCCACCACTTTCACGGGGGCCGAGACCTCCGAATATGTTTTGAACCGAGGTTCAGGGATGATTCAATCCACCACTTTCACAGGGGCTGAGACCTCTGGATACATTTTGAACCGAAGTTCAGGGATGATGCAATCCTACCACATTCACGGGGGCCGAGACCTCAGGATACATTTTGAACCGAAGTTCAGGGATGATGCAATCCCACCACATTCATGGGGTT
>LPNX010046561.1:130126-166489 GCA_001517045.1 Pseudotsuga menziesii | reverse complement strand
GATGATACAATCCCTCTTCATTCTCGAGGACCGAGGTCATCGGATCACTTTTGGACAGATGTCCCGGGATGATACAATCCCTCTTCATTCTCGAGGACCGAGGTCTCTAGATCACTTTAGGGCAAGTGCCCAGGGATGATACAATCCCACTGCAACATCACTATTCCCCCTTTCGAGGAAGGTCTTTTCGAACAACACCAAGCTTGTCTCGAAAGTGTTCGAACTTTACCCGAGACAGAGGCTTCATCAGTACATCATCATTCAAACCATCATCATCTACATCTTCAGTATGTGAATACTGAACTATCACCATATGTATCTACAGTATGTGAATACTGAAAGCATCATCATCTACATCTTATCTCGTATGTAGAAATACCGAATTTTTATGTGTTACAATCGGAACACAGGGTTCTCTGTCATCACAAATTTGGTTATCACATGGAATCATTGTAGTATCCATCTTCAAGTTAAAGAGACCTGATATGAGCTTCTGAAGCCATATGACTTCACAACTTAGCATAGCAATCTACTATGTATTTTGATTCAGCTGTGCTACGAGAAACACTAGACTGTTGCCTGCTAAACCATGAACTCATAGCAGACCCCAAACAAAAGCATCTACCTAATGTGTTTTTTTCTTTCTTCTTCTATCTGAGATACTTCCAGCCTAATATGCATCTGTGCAGCCATACAATCTATACTCATGGCTACCATCATAGTATTGACCAAAGTCTATAGTCCCTTTCAGACATCTCATCACATGTTTTGCGGTTACTAGGTGAACCCGTCTTGGTTGAACAAGATATTGACTTAAGGTGTTCATAGCAAAACAAATGTTTGGTCTAGAATTTGTTCAGTACATTACTGACCCAATGATCTGTCTGTAATGATTCACATCCACTAACTCTGATGAGTAATCAGCTAACAACTTTAGGTTGGAGTCCATGGGTGTGGCCATGGATTTGCATTCGAACATATTGAATCTCTTCAATATCTCTACCGCATACTTTCCTTGGTTGAGAAAGATTTCTTTTGAACTTTTTCATATTTCCAGACCTAGGAAATAATGCATTAACCAAAGGTCTTTCATCTCAAATTATTCTGCTAGTTTCTTCTCGCTTTCCATGATTTGTTTCTCCTTCCCTGTTAAGAATAAGTCATCCACATATAATAACAGGATGATAGGTTCATCTTCTACAACCTTGAGATAAAGTTTAGGATCATATTTACTCTTGGTAAAGCCCATAATTGACAGGAAACTATCTATCCTTCCATACCAAGCTCTGGGAGCTTGCTTCATGCCATAGAGGGCCTTCTTCAACTTACATATATGAGTCCATCTGTTTTCAACTTCAAATCCTTTTGATTTAAAACTCTTCCCCAATCATACCATTAAGGAAGGATTGTCTTTACTTCATCATGGAAGCAACTACCATCATAGTTCTGAAGGAAGTATACCTTGCTTCCTAGAGTAAGTGTCTCTTCAGAATTAATTCCCTCTTTCTTATAGAAACCTCTAGCCACAAGTCTTTCCTTACTTCTATCAGCGACATATTTTATCTTGCAAATCCATTTGTAAGATACCACATTCTTGCTTTCTGGTTTGAGTAATATATCCCAAACATCATTCTAGTATTCTTTTATCATAACATCTTCCACGAGTTCATCTTGTCAGATCATCAACATATCCTTGTCTTCTGCATTCAACTTTGAAGGTTGGAAACCAGAAGTCTCGATCCATCAGGAAGCTGTCCATCATGTTGTACCGTGTCGAACTTAGATATCTTCTGTAGTCACTCCCCCTGAAGTGGAGTATTATCTTCCTTTTTCATTCTGTACAGGTGGTTCTATGCTTGATATATACTGGTCAATAGAGTATGTCATGTCATAGTCTATTCTTTCTGAGGCAAATCACAAACCTTTCTTTGTACACTTGTTCTTGTATATCCATATAGAGGATACTACATGCTTTCTTTTATGTCTAGAAATCATATCGTATACATCATTCCCCATGATCAACTGTTATAGCATTCTTTTCTTCATCTTGAGTTATCTCTCATACCCATGGTAGTCTTCATCCTTTGAGGTGGATCTACCGCTCTTTGAAGCTCCTTCTTCCATCATGGTGTCTCTGACCCTGGGAGCTTCAGATTCATGTTTATTGAATTGTCATCACTTGTTCTTTGGAACAAGTCTCATCCTTCTTTTCTTGTAGGAGGTTGTACATGACCTTTCCTACAATTCAAATGCACCAGTTGCATGGTTAGAACTATTTCATAAATCATATGCATAACGACAAACTGTTTAGCCAATACAACATTCATCCATATCTCACAGAAAATTTCTAGACTAATCCAATATGTCATCAAAGAGGTTTGATAAGTAGTAATGGAGAGTTGTATAGCACCATGAGCTACTTACCCATCACATGCATATTAGTAGTATATAGTCATTAATGCAAACAATCTATCATGCATAACACATCAACTGAATATAATCAAATGTAAAACAATATCATGAAATGACAATTGAATACTTATATTTTATTTGTTTTGTGGGTAGACTCCATCTTGATCATTCTGCTTTATCATCATTTCTTATCCAAATGATAAGATGGATAAGAGGTTCATCAAGAATTGAGTTCTTCATATTCCTCATCGCTTGAGGGATCTTCTTTGAATGGTGATAGCTTGATCTTCAATTTTCTCCCATCTTTCTTCTTCTCTTCTTATGAGACGAGATTCTTCTTCTTCCCAGAGTCAACTGAAAGTAATCACTTTCTTCTGGCACCCATTCCTCGCATGAATGAATCCCATGATCATGGGAGGCCATTCAAGGTGGCTATCACCTCTTTTTCATTCTTTGCTTCTTCCTCTACTGCTTCAAGATGTTATGCATTCTGGATCTTCACATTCTTCAACTGTTTTCTCAAATCCATCTTCTGAATTATGTTCTTATCTTCAAATAGCTTGATCAAGAAATCAAACATCTCCGGTGTATTTAGGGAAGACACTTGTGGTACAAGTTGATCCGTGATTGAATCAACATTGATCATTAGAGGAAATTTCAACTCAAAATGGGCCTCCTCAAATGAACTAATAAAATAATAGTTTAAATAATAAAATAATATTTATTAATTTTGGAGGAAGAAAACAAAAAAACTATTTTTTTGTTTGTATTTTTGACATATCTCCCCGTGTTTTTACTCAAATTTCGATTGGGAGAGCTCGTTGGATGTGGAATTTAATTACGCATCCAACGAGTACCCACTCGGCATACTTTTGACGAACCCTGCTACCCCAAAAATAATAAATACATGAAAAAACGTAATGATGATGTCATCATTCCATTTTTCAGGTATTTCTTGTTTTTTGGGTAGCAGGGTCCATCAAAAGTATGCCGAGTGGGTACTCGTTGGATGCGGAATTTAATTCCACATCCAACGAGCTCTCTTGATCGAAATTTGAGTAAAAACACGGAGAGATATGTCAAAAATACAAACAAAAAAAGTAGTTTTTTTTATGATACCTATCCCCAAATTTATATTAAAAAAGTGTTTAAGACCTATACGGTATTTCAAATTTAAAGCAATTTCATTGGCTAACACATGATGACATGGAATTTGAATAAAAGTTAAAAGGCCCATTTCGAGTTGAAATTTCCTCTAATGCTTCTTGGCCTTGATCAAGTTCTTCTTGTGTAAGGCTTTGAGGCTCATCTCCCTCTAGAACTGGAACCTCTCTACTCATGTAGGTGTCCAATTCATTTTCTTAAGAGAGATCAAATACTTTCATGCTTGGAAGTTTTCAACTTCACCAATCTTATCATCAAGCTAATGTGATAATCACTTTGAAATGAGAACCTCAAATGCAAATAGAAAAAGATTAGATCTTACCGATTTGAGGTGTTCGTCTTGCTTCCGGAGCTGGCTGATCTAGGGTTTGTCAGAGAAACCCTAATTTTAAAAACTTGGAATATTTCATATCTTATTGGATAGAAAGATATATCTCTTCAAATGGAGCTGTCCAATGTACTCCTTTTCTGAAAACAGTGGAGGGAAGCTCTTGGAACAGGAAGCCCTAGTTTTCCAATTTCTTCTGCAGAAATTCCTGTTACTGTTTCTGTGGTATCTATGAAATTACTACTCCTATATGTCTGAAATTTTTCACTGAGGTAACCTCACATGTCCCTGATCCAACACCACATGTTTCATTAGAGTTGGTTTCACCAATTTGGATTTATGATCATTTTACCAAGGTGACCTGTTACAGGACTGTTCAGAACAGTGAATTTGTACGACATTCCACGTGTCACTGGTTCATATTCAGGTTTTGAAATTCATACCACAGAAATTAAATTCCATTCTCTTTCTGGAACTTCTTCAGGAATTCCATTTGGACCTTTGTAGCTCAATCTATCGCAATTTTACCTAGGTGTCCTGTTTAGGGATGAATTCTGGAAGAGGCTGGAACCCTAACTTGGAGGGATCATATCTCCTAGAATATAGTGAATATGAGGCTGTAGTTTTGAAACAGTGTGCATCAGGATTTTATCTTCGGTATTTGCAATTTGTAGCTCTTGAAACTTCGCCAATATTGGGATATAGCGAATATACCAAAACTTAGCAGTTTTAGTATTTAGGGTTTTTCTAGCTCTGTGTCAAACTAGGGTTTGACTTTCCCAGAGTTTCACCCAACCAAAAATATTGATCCAGGTCTCTAAAATTCGATTTTGATGAGGAGATAAATCCTATGTTGGGCTCACTAAAAATTTCTTCTTCTGCAAGAAGCCCTAATTTCCCACACAGAAAACTAAAAATGCTCGAAATCGAATTCCGCTTCGACAGAAAGATGCGCCCTTCAATGGAGAGTCAGCCTAGCCTTCTTTTGCTGATCGATTGTGGAGAGAGAACCAAAAAGTAAGATTCCCTAGATTCTATAGCTGCACAATGTCTTCTTTATAGGGTGGCTCTGATTCCATGTTAAATTTTCATATGCTTAGCTAAGACATCAATATTTCATTTCATTTTTTATAACAAAAGCATATAAACAGGATCACTGAAAGATAGAAAAGCACAACCATACAAAAGGAACACAAAGATTTATCCTGGGAAAACCCTAAAGGGAAAAACCAAGCAAAATCTTCCTCAATATAGATGCCCCAAAATGATAAAAGATAAAACCAGCAAGGAGATCATAGCCTGATCCTCCTCCTTCTCCGGCTACTTCTCTTCTCCACTAATGCGCCACATAAGTGAGAGTGTGTGTCCTAAATGAGGAGCACTACACCTCTATTTATATTCATCCGTTCACTTAAGTTAACTCATCTGTCATGTAGGCTCAAGTTAATCATGTAGGCTCGAGTTACACATGTAGGATCAAGTAACCACACTGGGGTGCTAATGACCCACCTTTACAATTAGAGGGGACTGTCTCATGAATTTTATTAGTTCTTCCGATTAGGAGCATTGGGGTACAAAGTAATACAAGTGGTTCTCTCGGTAGGACCATCGGGGACCACACAGAAATACATATAGAATATTATTTGAAGTTACAATATTTCAACATTCCAATGCATGCAACCATCTTCCCACTCTAAGCCTCTGCAATAAGATTCCTATTCCACACTGTTACAAATTACCTCACCAAGACTCTTCCCATCCCTTGGTCTATTGGCAATGTTGGTCCTCTATCTAGAACCTCTTGAGCACTCTTCCCTTGCTCTCTTCAGAGTCCTATGGCTACACTTCTCTCTTTCACGTGCTTCTCCTTAATCCTTCGAAATTCTACCCACAACCTCAGCTATGGAATTCCTCAATAGGAAATCTAAACTTCCCACTCTCATACCAAAATTGGTGCAGGTCGATCGATCACAACCAACTCTAACCAACACCTCTAGAATCTAGTAGCTCCTACTCTTAGCAGGACTACCAAATTTAGCCCAATGGCCAAATTTTTCTCTAAAAATTCCTTCCTGCAGCTTTACCTCCGCCAATCCCCTTCTGCAGGTGGGATGCAGGATCTCAATTGCCTAAATTGCTCTTCGCAATTCCTTTCCGCAACAATGTTTCCTCATGTGGGATGCAAAATTTAAAAAAGTGCTCCTTGTAACTTCCTCTCTGCAATTATTTCCTTGCAACTTCCTCAACCATCCAATCCTTGCGGCCTTCTCCAGGACTCTCAATCTTCTTTTTGATGTGGTTCTCAGATCTTTGTAGATATGTTAACTTCCTTGCAACTCTTGGTGTCGGATACTTCAGGACTGTCAGATCTTGAACTACGGCCTTGATTGCCACCATTCGTTTTCTGCAAAAACTTGTTAAGATAGAAAACCTGTGGGTTACACTGATTAATCATGAAATTGATCAATCCAGCTTGCAATATTCACGATAATTGGAACTAAAACTCTTATGCATGCATCTACTCTCTACTTCAACTATTTAAGCAATAAATTGATGCAGAAAATCAACACTTCATGGAATTACATAGATGTTCATGAAAACACCGAAGTCGGCTATGCAAGATACACAGTTCAACCCAACACATGCATAAAGTCTAACAAACTTATAAACACATGGATAATCCTTCTATTAAGAAACAAAGGAAAATGCACATATCTTGGATCTCTCTCCTTTCGATTCTTCAAAATATTTACAAACAGGAATTAGACACATGTCTGTCCTCTCTCTGAAAACTCAGAATTATAAATGCTGAAGAGTAGAAACCCTCCTACATCTCTAAATGGTCTAGTTAAACTAAAACTGCTACCCTATCCTGAGTGTTTATGCAACTGAAATAAGCACTACTAAGATGCATGATTAAATTTCCTTATCTGAAACAAATTAACGACGGTTTGATCTCCACGCAGGGAGTCGTGATCCGCAATGATTCGCTACGCCGTTATTCAGATTATGACACAGCGCAAAAATGGTTACAAAATATGCCACAGCATGTGACCAATCCATCACATTGCTGGCATGCCATGATGCTCCTACATCATATTCGTTAATTACAGTTACAACAAAGGATTTACAGCCCTTCCGAACAGCTCTCTTTAATTGCAAAGCAGAGATTTGTCTGATAGTTGTTTTCCTAGGGATTCCTGCTATTGTTACTATTTCTCCTTCATTATTTACTCAAGTAAATTTTTTTATCGAAATAGTTCAGAACTCCTCTATGATGTTCTAATAAGTCCATACCAATTAACATGTCATAAGAACCTAAAGAAAGTACATTAAGCTTCACAGAGGTTTCAAACTGATCCATACTTATTGTTGAATCTTTTAGAAAACTAATCACTTTTCTTTTTGCTCTAGTATCTACTTGAACTAACCATGACTTTGCAAACTTTTCTACTGAGAAATAAAACTCAGGCTAGCCCCTGGGTGAATTAAGATAGAAATGGTTGTTTGATTTAGCTTACCTTCTACTTCCACCATGGAAGTTTGATAATCTGCCTTCCTGTTTTTCAGTGCCACGTTGATCCTTGGCATTGTCCTTGCTAAGTCAACAACAGTCATCTCCTCCTGCACCGTATGTATGTTGCTGACAGTCTTCTTTATGTTAGGGAAGACCGATGCATAATGAGGTCCATTACACTCCCAACACTTTACTGGTTCTTTACGTTCATTATTCTTAATGCAATTGTTGTGATTATTACTAAGGTTCTTTATTTCTAGGGCCATTAGGGTTTAACTATGAATTACCTTTATTTCCTTGGAAATTATTATTAGGAAAATTACGTGTGTTATTATTCCTAAAATTGTAGTTAGGTACGAAACCCTTTTTTTCTGTTAAAAATTATTAGACCTCTTAGCCTTCCAGTTTGATATGCTTTCCTTTTTGCAGTTCTGCTCATAGAATTTTTTTTCCTTTCACATAACCTCCTCTAAGGTTTTTGGATTACATATTCAATTCTGTCTTTAATGTGAAAAGGTAAACAACATAGAAACCGCTATACCTTAGGCTTCTCATCCACAATGTAAGGCACGCAACATAGCAAACTTAAAAATTTACTGTTTAATTCTTTCATGTTCATAGTCCCCAACTCCAGTTCATAAAATTTCTTGGCTCTCTCTTCGTAGTACTATTTCCACAAAAACTTTTTTTTAAAGTATTTCTTAAAGGTACTCTAGTTAATGTTCTTTTCCCTAATACCTTTCACTCGTTTTAAATCCTGCCACCAAATATCTTCCTTCCCAGTTAATTTGTAAATGGCCATCCTTGCTTTTAGCTGGTTAGAGTAATTATAGATTAGGAAATACTTCTTCATTTGAGACAACCATGATTCAACTTCTTTTCCTTTCTCAGTTTCACCATTGAAAGTGGGTTGTTTTATCTTCTTAAATTCTCCTAAAATTTCTTCATAAGGATTAATTTTTCTTTTTCTTGAATGGTAATTATCTTCACTGCTATCACTAGTGTACTCACGATTCTTCCTGTGTGAGTCGCCATAAATTTCAGAGGACGAGCTACTTTCAATTTTTGACTGTTTACACTTTTTACTTTTGTGTTGGTAGGATGTATTTTCAAATCCTATCTGTTTATCTTTTTCTTCACTCTAAAATTTTTCCATCAGTATCTGGTTTAGCTCTTCTTGAGCTCTCATAATTCTTTCATTTTCTTTTTTAACTATTTCCATCTCAGTTCTTAATTCTTTAACTGTTTGTAATAATTCTGAAGAATTGTTAGTTATTTCTTCCTAAACTGGTTCTCTTCTAGAATTACTTTGTTCATTAAACGTGGACTCTTCATTTGCATATTCCTCTAGTCTTTCCATACCTACAGTTTTAGCTCAAAAACATTTTCTGGAAATAACATTTCAAGAAGAAAAATAGTAATCAGTATGCATGCATTTAATTTACTATTTGTCTATACAGGTTGAGCCACATTCAGGCCTAGTGTCTGAACATGTGCTCTGATACCACATGTAAAACTCCAAATATTCGTAAAAATTTAAATATTTTCCTATGACATTAAATGTTTACAATCATCACTTTCGAGGGACATTTAGCTGTTAATAGTTAACATAATAAGGTTTAAACTAGAACTAATTCCTTTATTAAATTCTAGATATGCATACTTAAATATTTGCTTTCATAAATCATTAATAAAGATTTGATTTAGCAGGTTATGATTTGGAATAACATGAACTGAAACATCTGTTTATTTACTATTTGCTAAAGTTTGTTTTACTGTTTGTGAACATGAAGGAACTTTAGTTAAGTCCAAGGATTACTTATCTTTTTAGCTAATGCAGTGAAGTGATGCTTCTTTTACAGGTCTTTTTTATAGGTAAGACGTTTTGTAACTAGTTTCGGGATCAAGATTAATTATCTCAACTAGCATAAATAAAAATTGCTAGTATATATGTTTAATTTACAGCTTTGATCAAAATAAAGGAGGTATCGCTGAAACTGTATATTTACGTTTTATTTAAATTCTTGTAAGCATAAGTATTTTGTGAATCTGAACACAATCCCAGATGTTCTTTTACCTAACTTCGACTATAACTTGTTCATCATCTTCCATTTATTTATTATCAGTTTATGTCCTATATACAATTCTAGAGAAAGATAAATATGTATACAAGGTCAATTGGTACCTTATTACTTGTTACCAATGATAGTTCATAAGTATTTGTCTCAACATATGTTCAAATGTTATAAAAACTAGAAAAACCTAAGTCTAGGTATAGTAAAAAGGTATAAATGTTGACAATGACACCCACATGGAACTTAATGATTTAATACAGAAAACAACTCTACTAATTGTTTAGTTAATGACCAGGTGGAAATGCAATAAAATGAACATTATATTGTTAAACAAGTATTCTTTATGTTTTGTGTAATGAAACAAAAAGAGATCAATTTGTAAAGAATCTATATAACCTAGCATTTACATGACCTTCATCTCATAAGGAGATATTATGTAAAAACTAATACCCTATAAAGATAAACTAAGCTATAATATTCTTACCAAAAGTTATGCTACGTATCTCTATGCTAGGAATCTTATTCATACAAGCATTTTAACCATTGCAATATCATAGGTTTTCAAAAGTCTTTTTCCAACTCCTAATATTTATCTTAAGGTCTTATTTATAAATTAACATGGTTAAAAAATCTTGTGCACATGTTACTATTATTTACATGGTTCTCAATATATAGTTATAGTTTATGTCTATGCAAATATTTCAACAAATATTATCATTATACTACGTAGCTTATGGCATGTAAGATATCGATCATTGTTTGAATGAGTATATAACCAATGTTTCTGTTTGTAAAACCTTCTTATTAGTAGATTTCTCCATTGGATCTCGAACTATAGTGCAAACCCATAAAATCAAATTGAAGGTGGAGTCCACGTGGTTGTTTTATAGTGGCTAGGGTTTTGACTTTGGCATTTTACTCTATAATCTCCCAAAACCCTGAAATCCCACAATTAACCTATGTTTTTTCTATTGTGGAGAGGGAGTTGCAGGCTTATGTCCTCTTCGCTTCACCATTGTTTTTCTGCTGCAAGTGAGGGCCTTGATTGCTATGGCTTAGCTTTACATGTGAGAGACCTTGTCACCTTTACTATTCTCTACGCATGAGGGCCTTTGTTGCTAATCTTTATTTCTGCGAGAGCTTCCCTTCGTGCTTTGTTCACTGATGAACTCTGTCTGAAATAGCAGTGTGCCTTTCAATTTTGGTTTCATCATGGTTTTTGGTTGGTAGCTTAACCATATCATTGAGTGGGAGCTTATTGGTCTCTTCTTCCAGTTTCTAGGGTAAGAGGATATTCAAACAATTGAAAACATTGTGTAATCAGGCCATTACGTAGCTGGTGGTGAAATTTCCCAGGTAGCTCATCCTTTTCGTATTTATATTTCCATTAAATCATTTGCTAGATCATTTTTTTTATATACAAGAAGCTTGACCAATCTTTACTGGTATGCATGGCAATTTATAGGAAGAATTTCTAGACTGCAGCTCGAAGACTCTCGCGAAGAGGGGTCTCCATGCTCCTTTAGAAAATGAGTAATCCTCGGTCCTTACTTGAGGTTTCCTCTGCAATGGTGTGACGGTTCATGGGTGATACTATTTCACTTGGTTTGTGTACCACCTTGGTCGTGGCTACGACGTAGACTGTTTGTTTGGGAAGGCCATATGGCTGTGACTTGATGAAATTCTTACAAGGCCTTCTCGGTCGTAGCTTAATTTATAGAGCTTATATTTTGGACAAGATTTATAAGCCATGACTTTTGTTGGAATAGGCCATTAGGCCGTAACTTAAATGGAAATTGCAGTGGTTTTATTTATAAATTAAGTTAGGGTTTTTAAAGATATTTATATTCTCCTTAAGCTTTAAAGGCTTATTGTGTTAGATATTCCTGTATTTTGCCATGAATTATGGTTTTTATGAGGTCGATGGAAAACTGTAGGTTTTTTTTTGTAATGGTAAAAAAAAAACTGTTCAATTTTTAAATTAATAGAAATTACTTTTCTGCTACAATAATTGTATTGATGAATAGACGGTTAAGAATTTAGAAAATGTTTTTATTTCTGTTTACGTCCTTAATTTTCGATTTTAATCTGAAGAGGAAAATGTTTAAGATATTAGTTTTAAAATGGAGTTTGAGTTTTTCTCTGTCAATAAAAACAACTATTTCAGGAAATAAATAAAAAGAAGGATTAATTAGTACAACTGTGTAATTGGGTTGGAAAATTTAAAAGGTCTTTACTTAATTAGTCTAGTTCATTTAATTATGTGTGTTTATAAAATAGATAAATTGTATTTGTATAAATGAAGAATTTATGCTTCAAGTAATTATGGGTAAAACTGTATTAACCCTCTTCTGGAAAAAGAGAGGGAAATGAAGGTCATATTTGACAGTTTCTCTAAAATAGGGTTTTGTAAAATTTTAATTATTTTTAAATATTTAGTTAATATTTAATTGTAATGTATTTAAAGTTTTATCCTCACTTACATTAGTAATGAAATTATCTAAGTGATTACTAGACCTCATTTTACTGTTTTTAAGTTATTCGTGCTTATTTATTTTTATGTTCTTATAATGTTTAATAACTATGTATATTTATACTACTCAGGCCTATAGCTAATAATTTATTTACTGTGTAAATAGGAGCTCAAATTGTGTATATATATATATTTTTAAGATCTTTCTTGGAAATAGTTCATGTTTAGCTTTTTTCATAGGTGCATTTTAACTAAGGAACTCCTGAACATTCTTACAAAGAATCTGTAAAGAGAAAATAAACCTAATTCTGTATTCTTCATTTGATTTATCCATCATAATCTAATCTAAGCTATTGTGCTAGCGTACTACCTTCTTGAAGGTGTGGAAAAATATAGTTAGTTATTTTATCCATCAGTAAAATTTGAAATTACTCTAATCATTTATCCTAATCCACGTCTAATCTAGAATGTGTCTATCTTTTCAAAGTAAAAGATTTCCTTCAATAATTATAATAATAGATGAACATAAACATAACATATTATCTCCTAAATTCATTCCTTCTTGATCCTGAGTATGCATAGAGAAATTAGAAAGAACATTTAGAACCTGGAAATGTAGCAGAGGAGACAACAACTTAAGGAGCCTGTTCCTCCTAACCAACTCCTAGAGATAGCTGAACTTCAAATCTCAGGACCCTTGAGCCTGTCTACTGGTCAACCTGGTTGAAAGTCCTGGGTGAGAAAACTAGTTTAGAAAACCTCTGTAACTCTACCGAGTAATCAACAATAATTTTTTCTGATTGTAGCGGTATGAACTTAGCTTAAATCATCTGCACTAGTTCAGAACTTTAGCACTTTTCACTCAAAAGAAATTTTTTTTCTAGTCCCCTCCATCAAATTTCTTGTGCACTAAATTGACTCAAAATTTTCACAAGTAAATAATGAGCAGCCTCAGATGAATTCAATGGGAAGTTATATTAGCATGCCTAGGTATTTTGGGTCAGTTTTCACTTAGTGAGCCACCTACTCTTATTCCACTTTCTTGGGGAACATGACCACAAAAATAGAGAAGTTTCCTCCTACAACAGCTAGAAGTAGTTTTAGGATGCCACCAAATGTTAATATTCTCCCAACCCGGCCTATTCCACCAAGTGACAAGTAAAACACTCATTTAACAGCCTCCTTAAGCTGTTTTCTCATCTTTCATTTATTAATTAATAAAATATTCAACAATTACATGGAATTATCCTTGACCCCACTTGGTCATTAATTACAACTTTATAATAAAATTATAACATAATGTTTCCTAAAACATAAAATGTTTTTGCAAATTTTGGGTATGTGACAGTATAAGACAATTCTATTATCCGTTTGTTTGCTTGTTAAGATGGGTGGGTGACAAGGCATTCGCTTGCTCTCGAATGCTCTATATATAATGATGTTGTTTAGTTTTTATATTGTAATTCATTAACAACATGGGTATAGGCCATGACGTGAATGGCATGAGCCTTTCCCATAGTCCTACGATAGTTTAGTGTAGGGTTTTAATTATGGTTATTAGTATTTATGCGATGTGGACTGTGAATAGCCATGGGTGGGGAACCCACGATGGCCAACATTTACTGTAGGGTTATTTCGGAAAGACTGTGTGTTAAAATAAAACTTTGGTCGAAGCCATGAATGTAGTTAGGGTCTTACGACCTCTTTGTTAGCTTATGCCTTTGTTTATTACATAGCAATGGTTGTATTTATAAATTGCAGCCTGGATATATTTTGATGTATAGCGTGTCCTGTGTAAAGATGGTTATATGATTTTCTTACTGTTTGTGTATAAAACGTTATGGTTTGTTATTATTTTTTTTTCCTTGGGTATGGACATCCATAGGAATCAATGTCACGACCTTTGTTTAAAAAAATGAGTTTTAATTATTAATTGTTTAATGTTATGCGACGACTGTGTGTGGATTTAGATGGGACCTTTAAATACTTTATGTTTTATGAGAAGGATGACGGTAATAATAGGACTGCAAGCTTATTTTATGACAATGAGTAATGTAAAGGGATGGGATACTTGATTAAGAGATTAGAACTGTGGAACTTATAATAATACAAACGTTTGATATTGAACCACATGGATGGTCACGATGGCTTCTCTGTTTGGTTAATTATGATTATGTTTATATAATGGAATGTTATGATATTTAATTTATACTTGTTGAGATACACCTTGAAGGTCTTTAATGATTTTCTATCTTAGATTTAGTTTTCATCTGTTCTTAGTTGATTCAACTTAGATTATTGAATTATGTACTTCAGTTTATAAGTAATATAATTAATACGTTAATTATAAAACTATTTCAATATTGTTATATATATATTTCTATATTATACATAGCTACTTGTACCTCTGAACTAATTTTCTTTTAACGAAAGCTAAAGTAGGCCTCCGCTGACAAATGAAATATGCCAACAAAGTGATAAAGCCTAAGAGCAATATATATATATTTAACCAGAAAATGAAACCTAGATATAGTAAACATAATTCAAGTATTGGAATAATACAGAAAAAAACTTAAAGATACAAACCCTAGTAATATGCAGCATGTAATAAAATTTATAGCCTAAACTTAGTATTAAAGAAAATACAAGCCCCAACAGATTATTAACCAGAAAATCAAACACATAGGGTTAGGAAAGTTATTGAAATAATTTACCTACCTTAAACAACAGTTAATCTAGGAAAATATAATAGGTAGTGTTACCACCTAAGTTGTACTTAGTCGGTGTTATCAAGTGATCCTGGTGAACCGAACAAAGATAATTTGTTTGGACTTCAGAAGACCTTCACACTTGCTTCTGGGAGATGTTTTTTTATCTACCACATGTTCATACCCCCTTGAGGGAGTTGTAATAAAATTTTCTAGCATGGTAGTGTCTGTAAAAGACTCGGTCTCTTGGACTGTATTTGTCAATCTGATCAACCCGAAGTGTTTTTTCGCTTCGTTATTATTGGTTGTTGAATAAATGACTGATAATTTCTGATTTTTTCACTCAATAACTCCAAAGTTGGGGTGGTCAACTTGAGATTTGGGCCTATTGAGGTTATTAGAGTCTGTGTGTCAATGTATAAACATGCTAGGAATTATGGTCGAGTCATATGAACATGTGCTAAGTCCCCCTAGGTTTTGTTTTTTATTTTTATTTTTAATTTTAATTTTTCCACAAAACTTGGGCTATCTTTTAATAGTCTAAATGGAAAAATTGGTCTTGTAATAAAAGTGGGGTTAAAAGTCAGTTTCAGTCACGGGGGTGCTTTTTTTCTAACTCAGAGCACCCGGTAAACCAATAAACCCACTTTTCCTAAGTTTTGAGTGATTTTTTCATCACTCAGGTAACAAAAAAAAAAAAAATATTAATTAATTTAATTAAAAATTTATTAAATAATGGAGCAAATCCAAATTCCTAAATCAATGGATTTTGCTCTGATTTGATTGAAATCGGTCTCATCAGCTTCATATTGACTAGGAGTTCTCATTCCTTGACTGAAGGCATGGATCAAGGCTAAAGAGGAGCTTAACATGCTCATGTATATCTGGGGGTTGCACCCTCCTCTCCCTCTCCTCCACACATGTTGATCAATCTGGAAGTTGTTTGAAGGATGGTTCATTTCACTGAGTGAGGTGTCACTTCAATTTGTAGTTCCAGTCTAGTTAGACTTAGTTCATCATCAGATCAGGCTCGTCATAACTCTCTGTCAGCTCCAGTCTCTCCTTCAGTCAGGAATGCACCCCTCTTGGCCAGTCTGGCTAGAAATAAAGCAGTCTTTTCCTTCTTGCAGCTAGTTCGTGTTGGAGAGAAAAGGCTTGCTATTGTAATATTGTTGTAATATTTTCATTGTTGGAATAAATAATATTTGGAGGATAAATTGTGTAATGCTCTCATGTGTGTGGAATAAGCATTGTCTTGTGTCTATTGATGTTGCTGGGTTTTCTCTCAATTTCTACATTTGAACCTTGTCTAGCTTGAATGATTCAGCTGAATCAATAGGAGTGTAGTTGGGAAAGTAATATTACTTGTTTTACTATATCTCATAGCATATATTTTTGAATATCTAGCTTATGCAGGTATAATAAAATTATTTGCATGTAATTCTTGTCTCTTTTTCATATATATATCCAAATCTCATAAGGTTTTGTGCAGGATTGTGTGTTTAGGTTTCAGGTGGCACATATTGGACAAGTTGTGGATCTAATTTGACTCCACTGTACATCTGACATTTTTGTGAAGGCATTGCCCCTATGTATTCCACTAACAATTTTCTATTGCAGATCTATCCAACAACAAGCCTTTCCCCTTCTCTTCCTCCATTCTATTAAAATAAATCTTTCGGTTACTTATTCTTCCTCTTATGATCAGATCTATTGCTCAAAATTGCTTATACATTATTAGATCTAGTTCCTAAGATTCTTGTTTCTTAGATCTAAAATTTCATAAAGAATATCATATTTTAAAGAAAGATCTAGGTGAAGAAATTTCATTTTTTGCAAGTAGCTAAATCGTAGATCTAAAGCTTGCTCATAAAGTAGTTTCTTTTTACATTCTTTAAATATTTAAATTCTGCAAGAAAGTGCACATCATATTGACTTCCCAAAAAGAAAGCCAAGATCCCAAGGAAATATTTCTTTCCTTGGTTCCCTTTTGCAAAACTAAATTGCTCTTTTTTTTAACAATTTTTAACTTAGTATTTTTAAGTAATCAGTGTGCTGACCCAAAGCACTTTTAAAGTGTTTTTGGGCATATTTGATTTTAAAATCTTGCTGCTTTTTAGCAGGTTTTAAAAAAAGAGAGAAGGAGACTCTACCCATTTTCCGACTCTTGGGAGAACCAGAGCTTCCTGGAGGTTTCCCCCACTGTTGTGCTTCCTTATTAGGCTTGTTGTAAGCTTGTTGTAAGCCTTTAGATCCCAGATAACAAGGAAAAAAGTGAAAATTAGTTTGCTGATATTGTAACCCTTAATAAAAATAAAAAAAATAATCACTTCAAGTAGGCTCTTTCGAGCCCACTTCCCATCCCCCCTTGAGGGATCTGCGCCCGTTTCACTTTTTTGCACTTTTTCCTGTTTTTTTTCTCTAGCTTAGTCTTCTCGTGTAGGATTGTATACTTTGATCATATTTGTCATTATTCCATATTTTGAAATCAAAGTAATACTAATACTTACCCCATGAATCCTTGAGTGAACTGAAAGGTGAAAGAGGATCGTGGTAGAAATAATTAGAAAACCTGTGGTGTGTGTTGTTTCATTGTTAATTTTCAAGAAAGCAGTAAAATTAAACCCTCATTGATTTCTCGATTGAGGTCCACTTGGACCTAAAGAGATTTCTGGAGGGTCTTTTTTTAACAAGAACACACTCTTAAAATTTACTAAAATTTACAAGACTCCGGTGTGTATGGTCTGCACTTGGCTGCGGTTCATCTGATCAGTCAATTTTAATCAAAAGCAATGCGAGTGACTAGAGTAATTAGGTTTCACATCCCCAATTAACCACCTCAGGAAAAAATCCAACGCCTCGATTAAACCGTAAAAAGTGGTAAAATACCCAAAGGAAATGGGAACTTGTGGACAGTGACCTTGAGGCGCCGATATTTGTTACATCCTAGTGGGTGTATTATGAACACACTCTCAGAGACTCCATCCATCCCACACATTCCTTACGGGTAGCCGCAACGATTGTTACTTTGGACATACTCCAAGTACCCCCCGGGTATATCTGGAGTTTCCCTGCCTAATTTAATTCACTCATATTTTCACATTAATTTAAAACGTACCAAGATACAATTGCACAACATTCACTCCAGCACTTGCAAGAACTCTTAATTATTTTTGAATCCATTTAAAGGCACTGGTCAACTGTTTATTTCTTTCAATCTATATGTGATTGGGTGTCATATCATGCTTATTTGTGATTGTCTCATCATTTTATCTGTTGTTTACAATTGGTAAGTAAAAAATCCTAAAAAACTTACTCATTTAATACCATCATCATCTAAGAAACCATCCTTAGTAACTTGTAGGGTCTACCCCCTTGGCTTCATTAGGAGTTTCCCTAAATGGACGAGTCAAGAGCAAGGTGACATCCTTGACTCAAGACTTTCCCCCAATGACACATCGAGTGGATTGAATATGTCTGCCATGTTCCCCCCGGGGGTATGAAAGGCGACAATAGGTAGTCAAGGGCTTCATACCTGAATTTGAAGCTCTGTTAATGGTTGAACCTGCACACTCAAATAACCAGCATTAACAATTCAATGTAGATTTGACCTCTATTTGATGAACAAATCGCTTTGGAATTACCACATTCCACCCAACCATGACTCAGAACCGTTCTTGGTTTAAATCTGGATCCCCCTGAGCTGGACTCCAACATGCAAGTAGCTTATACCTCCTAAGGTAGGGTTTCCTAACTGGTGTATTAGATCTGGATCAATTCTCCTTTTTCCTTCGAGGAAATGTTTCTCCAAGAATTTACTCGAGAGAAAACAAGCAGAAAAATGACTCCTCTAATGATAGATCAGAACCTCGAGCCTTTCCTTGGATTGAGTCTTTGGTCAAAGAGATAGTTAAATCAAGAAACCATGGTTTCTTGATTTAACCCTTTTTCAATTACTTTGGGTAATTATTAATATTTTAACTTAGGAACTTTCTACTAGTTCCTAATTACACTTTTTAGGCTTTGGACTATTTATTATATTTTCATAATAAATAATAATTAGATGGAGCTTTTCTTTCTTCTTTCATCATTAATATTATAATTATATTCGACTCTTTATACATACCATGTATACAGTACATAATAATATATAACTTGTTAATATTTGTTGTTGGGCTTCATATACCATGATCCCTAGACTTAATAACACTTCTTCATTAAGGTCAAGTAGGTATATGGTTTAGGTCTACTAGGCCAGGCAACTCTAAACATCCTTGCATGTTCGATTTCCCTCGTATAACATGTCATTTCTTTAATACTTTAATGAGAATACAGAAATTCAAAATTTCATTTAATCACTTATAAATAAGTATGATGAGATCAATATTTTTCTCGAGTCCTTTTCACTCGAAAGTTTATTAAATTATTTTCAGTAAACCCTAGCACTTACCAGATCCCATACTCAACACTTTAACATGGAGTTACAATTCAGTGCAATTCCATAGCTCCTCACTCAACACTAATGCTAGGATGTACTTGTACGATACACCAAAGGATACGATGGCCAAGGATCCGATGCTCCAGAGTTTATGCTCAACATCAACATGGAAGGATCCATATATTATGCCCAACATCTCCAAATATTATATTTTCATGTGTTTCATAGATTCTCTCTCAACACAAATGTAAGTACTCATGTGATCCAGAGCTCCTTGCTCGACACAACATTAATCACTGAGGTGCTCCAGATCTCCTCACTCAACACCAAACATTATTCACCCATGTGTTTCAAAGCTCCTTGCTCAACACAAATCATTACATCAATCATGTGCTTCAGGGTCCACGCCCAACACAAACAAGCATATACATATATCATCAATAATTGGCTTACACCCATATATAAAACAAATCATCATGTTCATATGTAGTGGGGTCTTCGACCCAATATAACAATAAACATCAAGATAATCATCATAATCAAAAGGCACCTTCCTATAAGTGTTAGGTCCGAAATTCAGGATATTACAAATGGAAATGAAAAATTATAATTAATAGAAATACCCACCTCTTCAGGGAAAGTAGTCTCACCTCTCAATCTACCAATCAATGAACAAATAAATTAACACGGTATTTGTGGGAGGAGGAAGAGAGATATTCATTTTATTAAAAGAAGTAAATATAAAGGTAATTATACTTGAATTCTCACTATGAAGCCTCCTACAATAGGTTCGATATTCCTCTAGCTTGGACCACTAACATATAAACAAAATGCTCTTACTTCTTGAACTTGAAAGGAAGGAACGATTCCCAAGTTTTGAAATCCCAACTCGAACTCAAAAGAAAAAATTAACAGAAACAAGATTTTCTAATGGGAAAGGGACCATAAAAGAATTAGAAATTCACTACTTGATTCTCCACATGAGGGTACTCAATCATTGTGGTTCCCTTGTCCAACTAATGACCTTCATTTATTCTTATGAAAGTTGGCTTAGGGAGTGGGTATGAGCTTCGAACCATGTCCAAGTGTATGGACGATGGGAATTTCACTTAGGAGTGTGCAATTAATGTGTGTTAATTATTTTTTTATATATTTTTTTAAATTTGTCTACATGTTGATTTGAGAAAACATGCGAGGCCGAACGTTTTTCTATAGGGAAACTTGCGAGGCCAAACATTTTTTTTAGGAGAATAATTAATGGTTCAAAGGGCTCAGAGGGTTTCTATCTTATTTCAAGCAATCGTCAAATTGATTCTTCTATAATGCGATATCAATGAAATTCCAACACTAGGGGGATCCTGTTTTTGTACCTCTTTGAAAAGATCAATAACATGCATGGAATCTTGTCAAGTGAAATTCGAAGTGTAGGCATGAACATGTAACATGTGGAAATTTGAACTTCAAACTAATGCACTTGCATTTAATAATACTTGTCTTGCACTACACCTATTATGTTTTATCTCTTGTCCTATTCATGTTTGGGGAAAATTGGTTTGGAGTAACCAAGTTGTGAAATGAAATGCATAAATAATAGAAAATTCATTATTTCTTTACACTTTCTTTTATATATATATGTGTGTGTGTGTTTATAACATGTGTAATGAGGGAAAGATTCGATTTTGTAATAGTGAATTGGTTAGAGATTGAAGATAGAAAAAAAAACCGTGCTAATAGAAAATTCATTATTTCTTTACACTTTCTTTCATATATATGTGTGTGTTTATAACATGTGTAATGAGGGAAAGATTTGATTTTGTAATAGTGAATTGGTTAGAGATTGAAGATAGAAAAAAACAAAACCGTGCTCATACTCTCTTGTTAAAACAAAAAATAAACTCTCTTGTTAAAACAAAAAATAAATCTATTTGAAATTGTTAATATTCTCTCTTGTTTAAGTAAGAAAAAACTAGTAAAATGTTTTGTACAAATCAAAGAATCCTTGGAATGAGCAGCCTTGCATGTTTTGTAACGTTTCAAGTATATTTGTATGCAAATATGTTCGTAGAAATCAAAGAATCTTAGGAATGAACAACCTTGCATGTTTTGTAATCTTTCAATTATATTTGTATATTTACATAATTTATGTCGTAGTCATTGGATAATGTCATCCCGACAAATATATCAGATTGGTTTTGTGCAAATCCGTTTTGTGAACATCGAAACTTGATAAGTATCTTTATGCTTTGAAGCAGTGTTTGCATTTTTTTTTAATGTATAGGATTACATTGCATCGTTCAAGATTCACTTGAAAAGTAGGAAGTAGGAACTGTTATATAATAATACTAAGTTAGTTGACTTTGATAGTTTAAAATTATTATTTCTAGTAGTCAATTGGTACACCAACAAAGAAATGTACCTTTTACTCTTAAAGATATGAATTGCCAATATTAGAATATGTTTCTAAGTGCAGAGAACCAATATGAAATAGTATAAAATGTGTTTAACATTTCCGTTTGAAAATGTACAAGAACGACATTATGAATGGCCAAGCATTTTGCATGTTGGTATAAAAGCATTTTCAGTGGTGTCCTTGTCACTTTTTTGTAATTTAATATAATATAATTTTTATGTCATTTTTTTAAATTATTAGTATTATTACTTGTTATTGGTAAGTGGTATTCTTTTCTTGCATTGTTTGTGTTTTTGACTAAAAATCAAGAATCAAAAGTATCTAAGTTGTGAAAATCACAGAGGAGAGTACTTATAATACTTGACCTTAACTTTATCAACTTTTAAAATAGATTTTTGGTATCAAGGGGGTTTCCACCAAGTGCCTTACCTCATCACCTACCATTCTACATCTCACAAATATGTGTGATTTAATATAATATAATATTTATGTTATTATGTAATTTTTAATTATTCAAATGGTTTCATTATTTCTAGAATGAGATTTATGTACTTGTTAAATAATTATTTTTTCGAAGAACAATAAATGTATAGATTTTTTACTTACAACTAAAATTTTATTTAAATTTGAAGTTTTAACTTATTTTAAAATGATCTTAACTAAATTTTAAAAAACCTCTCGAAGAAAAACTTTTATGGACTTAATTAGTAATTTACTATGAACTTAATTAGTAATTTATTATAAAAGTAATTAATAATTTATTCATGTAGTAATCTTATTATTATGGTTGTTGCTAGTATATTTGACTTATTTCAGTCATAAATTTTATTTCAAAGTTTGAATTTGTTTCTTTACCTAGTTTAGTTATAATATTTTATTATTATTATTATTATGGGTGTTAGACTTATTTCAGTCATAAATTTTATTTCAAAATTTGAATTTGTTTTCTTTACCTAGTTTCATTATAATCCTTTGTATTTGCAATTAAGTTTCTCATGTGTTTTCTCGATGATGACATTGACATTTTTTTTGTAAGTTTAAGTCTAATCTATTAAGTAAAGATAAGTATACAGATAATGATACAAGTCTTTGTGTTACGAGAACACCAAACCGAGCCAATAGAATCGGTCAAAGAGTACAAAAAAATGATCCTCCCCATAGAGGGGAAAACAAATCTTAAAAATCCAAAAATTACTGAATAGAGTGAGTAAAAGCCAGACTAACTTAGGCTAGACATGTGTCATAGACTCAAAAGCAAAAAAACTTGAAAACCGTGGATTCAAGACATCTGGAAAATCGAAACACCTGGCATTGAAGTGGCTCATACAGAACCTCGGTGATTGGGCAGCTGTATTCTGTTCCCCATTGAAGTTCCTGCTTCTTACCATTCTCCCGCTTGTGTTATGGTTTCTTGCAGTTGCCTGTGGATTCGTTGTTTATGGAGTTGCTTGAATCTGGTGCTGGTTGTTTGAGAGGCCGAGGTGACGTCTTCTTGGTGGCTTTCCCTTTCTTCCTCACAAAATGACGTTGCGGAGCGGTGAGGGTGCTCTGACATAGGGGGGGCGGAGGGGGAGGAGTGGGGAGAAGTGGAGGAGCAGGAGGAGGTGGAGGCAATGGGGGTGGGGGTGGCTGAGTAGGGTAGGGGATGTCATTGACGGCTCGAAGAATGAGTCTTGTGAGCAAATTTTTAAAAACCCAGTAATTTTCCCTGCAGGAAATGGTGCGGGTGGCTACAGTAATGGAGCCCGAGATTTTGTCTTCCCAGTCATCAACTAGGGATCTCAGAGCTGCTATAATCTCAGCTTTGAATCCCCTATTGCTGGAATTCGGGTGAAAGGGTGGTTCTGCAGGGTTACCAGCCCTTCCACGTCCTCTCCTGCCTCTGGGAGGTCTCTTTGTCTCGACGGCATGAGATTTTCAGAGTGCACGTTACTATAGCAGGCATCGGGGGAGTGGAGCATCATGTAGACAAGGATGGGCTTGGGTGAACAGAGCATGAACAGACAAAGCTTGAACTGAGCTCAGTTGGCGAAGTGTTTGAATTGATGGACGAAAAACAGGGAAGGAGCCATATTGCACCTAGCCCGATGGTCATAAATGTGAGCCTTAACAACTCTGTACCCAGCCTGCTCGACCTTAATTGCCGAGGGGACTGGTAATGCAGGCGTTTCTGCTGGTGCTGGTATCATCGACGAAGGTGGCCAGAGTCTGATTTCTAGCGAAGAGATCTCCGTTCTCGTTGTGAACTGGAAAGGTGTCGGGCACATGAAGGTGTTGGTGTGCATGCTACCAGTCGTCATCTGCTCGGCCGTCCACGCCATCTTGAGCCACGTCCATGTCCACGTCCTTGTTGACTTCCACATCGATGTCCACTTCCATGACCACGTCCATGATAAGGTCATCCCTAGCCATTCTGTCCTCCGTGTCGTGTCTCCTATCACCCACATTCAGGGGGTTGTCTTTGGAAGCTATTTGTAAACACTCCTTAAAGCTGTTGTCTGGTATTTCCCCCACTTTGAAGGTCTGCATGAAGGAGTGAGAGAGGACGCCTTTATTTTCTAGTTTGTCTGCAAGCGAGTTTGCTTCACGCCTAACATGTTGAAAGGAAAGGTGATTTCCATAGGTTCTGAGAGGAGATTCGCGAGTTGCTGTAGTTCATATTCTAACTTGTAGGAAAATGAGACTTTACTATTGCTTGAGCCATTTTGAAGTTTGGTGTCCATGCTCAGAATAAGATCAAAATCTCCTTCCACAATGAGGGGGAGGAATCCCTGATTCCTTGCAGCAATGATACCTTGTAGCAGTCCCATTAGTTCTGCCACATTATTGCTTTCCAACCCTAATTTTCCATAGTAAATATTCAGTATTTGTCCCTTGTCATTTCTGAAAGCCCCAGTCCCATTAGTTCTGCCACATTATTGCTTTCCAACCCTAATTTTCCATAGTAAATATTCAGTATTTGTCCCTTGTCATTTCTGAAAGCCCCTCCAAAGCTTGCTTGCCCGGGATTCCCCTTCGAGGCGCCATCAAAGTTGAGTTTGATAGAGCCTTAAGGCATGGGAGACCAAAATTATCGAGAATAGGGCCTGAGCCGAGAAGGCCTCAAGAGATCGCTTTGCGCAGTGGAGAGAATGAGCAAGTTACGGAGGATGTCTTTTTCTTGAGGATTGGCTTTAAGATTTTGATCTGAGGAGTTGGTCAACATCATGGTTTCTTTGAGATTCAGTCTTATGTGATTCCAGATGGTGTCAATAGGGTTTGTCTTTCCTTCAAAGATTCTGTTGTTGCGTTTCTTCCCTATGTTCCAAATGAGAAGCCCATGGATGAGGTACATTGACATTAACCATGTATGTATTAATCATTTTTTATTGATCAACATACACATATTAAAACTATTATAAATGTTTTTTTCAATTAAATCTAAAAATTAAATTTCATTATCTTAATTGAAAAATATAATTATATTATAATTCAAAATAAACAATCATTTAAAATTATTATAATTCAAAATAAACAATCATTTCGAATTCTAATAATTAAAAGGTGAAAAACATAACTAAATTAATAGTAAGCTTTCATTAATACTAAACTTTCAAATTTAGAGATAATGAAGCCCTTAAAATTCGATCAGTTCCTTTCCATTGATAACAAGAAGACGAGGACTCTCATCCATCTTACTGCAAACTTTCAAATTTAGAGAAAATGAAGCCCTTAAAACTCGATCAGTTCCTTTCCATTGATAACAAGAAGACGAGGACTCTCGTCCATCTTACGGCAATGCACGATGACTCGGACACATGTTGTAACCACACTGCCGAGTTGATAAAAATGTGATAAAAGCTAATGAAAATTGATATTTTTTTTAATTTTGCAATTTCATTATTAAATGATTGCTTTTAAAATTATTTCTATCCATTTATATTGAAAAATTGTAATCTGAACACTCCAAATAATTATCACCCTCCCTGATGGATGGTTTTTTTGGGATTAAATGCTTGCTTTTAAAACTATCTATATAGAAAAATTGCAATTTGTACAATCCAAAAAATTATCACCAAGATCCAGGATGGTTAGAGACGTTTTGGTTGACGCTTTACAATGTTGAAAATAGAGTAACTTCATTGTTTTTTTGGTTTACAATATTGTTGAAAATAGAGCAACTTTAATTTTATAGGTGCTTCCATAAAGTAACTTCATTGTTTTTCTGGTTTACAATATTATTGAAAATAGAGCAACTTCAATTTTTTAGGTGCTTCCTGTGGTCTAACGGCACTTGAATGGTGGATGGGGCTTTACATATGTTTGGATCCAGTTTCAGAAATGTCTATGCAGGTTGTTGGTGTTTTACATATGTTTGGATCTAGTTTAAAGAATACGTTGTTGTTTTTGTTTAAAGAATACGTTGGTGTTGTTGTTATTGGTATTGCGGTCTATCTTTATCTTTGAATTCAGAGAAAAATATAGTCCATTATGAAAAAAAATACCCAACCAACAATGTGATAGTGTAACTAGCTTCGATACAGTAATGGTGTTGGCGATGAAGAAAATAAAAATTGAACTGGCGTTTTGACACCTTATCTGTCCGGAGGGGAGTCTATTTCCAGGAAGTCGGTGGCAGAAAGCGAGATGTTTTCAAATTGAAAACACCCATTCCAAAAATGAGAGCGAATGTCAGACCATTACTACGCGGAAACATTTATCCATCCCAAACTGGAAATATCTCATGGCAAATACAGTACAGTCCAAACGTGAACTTATCCATAACGCACATTTGAACCCATCCAAAACACAAATGTCCATTCAACGCATTTAGAAAAAGGAAACATCCGAAACATTCCTCCGATTTTCTTATGTAACCATGTACTACATATAAGGGCGCGGCCATTCCACCATTACAGTCTGGTTCTGGTTCTGATTTGTGAGTTCATTTGCTCTATTTCGTTTCAGTTTTAACTCCTTCAAAGGTAATGCTCATATTTCTTGTCTTTAGTTGCTCCTCTAGCTTGATTATGTGTGTCAATAGATTGTATTGAAGTGTTAGGGTTAGGGTTAGGGTTCAGAATGAAGAGGACAATTAGTATATGTTTGGGTTGGGCAGATGTGGGCTGGGCAGGTGCTAATTAGGCAAGTCTCAGAAGATTGTTTTGAAACATTTTTTCTTTCTTCAATGCCTCTTTTCCTGCAATACAATTTTATTTTAGAAAATTTAGTGTGTCAATAGATTATATGTGTGCCAATAGATTGTATTGAAGTGTTAGGGTTAGGGTTAGGGCTCAGAATGAAGAGGAGAATTAGTATATGTTTGGGTTGGGAAGATGTGGAATGGGCAGGTGCTAATTATGCAAGTGTCACAAGATTGTTTTGAAACATTTTTTTTTTCTTCAATGTCTCTTTTTCTGCAATACATATTTTATTTTAGAAAATTTAGTGTTCTAAGCACTGTTTTTTGAGAAGGCATCAAGCATTGTAAGCTTATGCTGTATGTCCACCTATTCTGTGTAGGCCTGAAATGCTTCAAGAATCGAATATCATCTAATTTTTCATCTCGGCATCGAACCTTGTTGTTCTTTTCCTTGTTTCTTTTTATTTTCTGTCTAAATGATTAAATAGTTTGTGGTTTTCTTGGTAGGTATTGGGTTTCGAAGTATTATACCTTCCTGTGTATAGTGTAAATTGTCATTTTTGGACACAAATAATAATCTACATAAATAAATAAACTTACATGGAGTTACTAATTGGATATTTTTATTTGGCGAATTAGGTTAATCATGGCATATCAATTGAACAACAATGGCAACGGCAACGGCGACGTTTACGTAACAATTATTACATATCATAACAATCAGTTTCCTCCTCTGGAGAACGTTCTACGTGACAGAAATGAACAAATTTCACATATAGATCGCCCCAACAAAATTTTTAGTATATATAACGTGTTACGTGTGTATGCCATCGTTCATCAAGCGATTCTCGGTGCAGTCGTTTCTTTGCATGGGCGGATTATAGGGTGTGATATTTCATCCAGCCCACTGATTCTTCTATCTGGGATGTTCTCCGCATCAATGATTCTTGTTATCCTCTTCATATTCTTTCGAGAGTTCAACGTTATGAGAGGTGGACGAAATCTCGTGAGTTCCCTATTTTACCACCGGAGTTGGGTTGCACTAAAAGCTGCCATTACTGTGATGTTAGTGGCATTTTCAGTAGCCCTCTTTTACTGCACTCTTCGTCTCTCTTGTTCTCCTGAAACTTCGTCCTATCTCCGCGACCACTAAATCTGCCTGCTCTTGATATCGACTAATCACATTTTAAGGTAATGGTCATTGACTGTACAAGAAGTATATAAGTTGTGACATAAAAATGATATAAATATTAGAACTTGGATTGGATCAAAAGATGCACAGTATATTTATTTTTATATGCATTGCAGCTATTTAGTATATATATTATTTTTAATTTATTTTTGTGCGTCAAAATGAAGACATGCATTATGCATTAGGAAAAGAAAAGATGTGATGTATATCTATTCCAGATTGCAATTTTTTTTTCATTATTTAAAACTAAGAATTACATTATAAAAAGATGTGATGTATATCTATTCTATATTGCAATATTTTTTCATTATTTAAAATTAAGAATTACATTATAAAAAGATGTACTAATCCCCTTTGTTGTTTGGGAGTTCATGAATTACTAGACATGGTCCCTGAATGTACTAGAAAGTATGCAACTTGTAACTTGAAAAAGATATATTAGAATTAAGTTGAAAATGAATAACAATTATATATTTTGATAATAAATGTATAAATTATTTTAGATTTGATATCTAAAAAATAATGTATAAAAAATTAAGTAATATTGTATTTAAAAACATTTTATGAAAAAAAAATAGTTATTATATGAAAAGATGCAATGCAAATTTTATTACATGGATTTGGTGTATAGATTTAGTATAAATATTAAGTTTTATTTGTTTTTTATTTGTCAAAATAAAGTACTACATAATGAAAAGATGCTATATATATATATATATATATATATATATATATATATATAAAAGGGATCTGAATGTATGTCTTTTTATTTACAAATTTTTATCTCAATTACCCATTTCCAATTTTTTAAATTTAATGGACCTTTTTTATATTTTTTCATTAATTAAAATAAAAATATTAAATTATGTAAAGATGTAATGTATATATATTCCACAATATAAAATTTTTGTATAAATACAAATTTTATGTTTATTTTCAATATTTGACAGTAAAAAATGAATTAAATCTCTTTGTTGATATCAAAGCCTATGATATTTAGTTTCAAAACTCAATATTTAAAGAACAATATAGCTAAAATCTTTAAGAAATTGTGATTCTTGAAAAAAATTGTTGAGGCTTATTGTGTTATGTTTGGGATTGCATTTTAAACTATCAAAAAACAATATCGGTAATTTTTTTATGAAATTATGATTCTTGAAAAAAATTGTTGAGATTTATTGTCTTATGTTTGGGATTGAATTTTAAAAAATCCACAATAAAGAAACAAACATAAGATGTTATTATAAAAAAAACATAATAGGTTTTGGTGTAATCCAATAATAAAGAAATAATTTACTATAATATGAACAATTTGTGTGAATGATTACAAATTTATTAATGGTGGTCTATCCTTTTGTCAATAATAACCGATTTACCTATTCCATATTCCAATCATGCATAAACATCTTAGAAAGAAAATCTATTACTATTTAGTTCAATCACATTTTTATATAATGAAGTTTTATACTCATTTTAATTTCTAATTTCTAATTTAATGCATCTAATGGTAAGAGCATGTATTTTTTTTAAGAGGTTACGTATTCAAATCCAAAAAAAGAGAGTAGTGTATATATACCTTTGTATACTTCAACAGTTACACTAGATTATTATTATTATTTATTATTTATAATAAAATATACAAATATCAATACATAGTTTTTATTTATAATTTATTATATAATAATTCCAATCTTAAAAAAAATATTTGCATAGGTTTAAATTGTACATAATTCATCACATAAAATATTGGATTACACTTAACGCACATATCAAAATGATATGCCATGAACCTTTTGAATTACCTAGTGGTACAAATTAAATCATTGGTTAACCACATCCACAAAGTGTGAGGTGATAATATCGAACCACTATTCTTCTATGTGCTCACCATAAAGTACATGTTTTAAAGAATTTAGTTTAACTATTTTTTTAAGAAAAATCTTTAGTCCAAAGCATTTCTATATGTCTAACATCTTTATTTTTGATAACTAGTCAAATTCCATAGAAATACTCTTCGAAATTGTGTATACTCAAATGCCAATAAATTCTACAATGTTAATTTCTTTAATTTCGATAACTAGTCAAATTCCATTGGAATACCCTTCAAAGTTGTGCATAGTTAAATGCCCATAAAATCTGCAATGTTAATTTCAATAACTAGTCAAATTCCATGGGAATACTTTTCAAAGGTTTGAATAGTGAAATTCCAAGAAATTCTAGTTATAAAAGTATGCAAATGGAAAGAGAAAACATTCATAATCATTGGCATGTAAACAATCTAGAAACTAATTAAATCACTTTAATCTCTCAATTCATTTTTGAATCATTGACATGTAAACAATGTAGAAACTAATTAAATGACTTTAATTTCTTAATTCATTTGTATAGGATAGAAATTGGTAAAATGTATTGATTGAAAATTTAATTTCTACAAACATGAACACTTTTACGACTTTTGCTTTATACACTATATTCATATTTCCAAAGATTTTATATCAATGCTTTAAGGATCCAAAAATTCTTTAAGTAGTACATTCTTAAGTTGTATAACTAAAGAAAAACTTGGAAACTTGTCACATCTCCTCCCTTTAATACGACCTACAGAGGGAACATGAACAATGTAAGAGTTGCTAGGATTCACCTCGTGGCCACTTTACAAAATTTATAAGCACTTAAATGAGCTTGCAAATACATACAAACATATACAAAGAAATTAAACTCTATCAATGTACACACATCATGCATATATCAACATATTCATCCCATGAATAACAATAAAATCATGCACAAAGATACCCTCACTTCCATGATATGATGTAACACATTGAATTAAATGAAACTATTATTCTTTTGAATAATTTTTTTTTTATTTGACAAGATAGTCAAAATAGATGTAAGTGATAATTCTTATTTATAAATTAGAAATGATAAAAGAAATCAGAACTGAAATAGCTCATGAAAGAGTGTTCCTTGACCCATAAGGGGAAAAAGCAAGTGGCTAAAGCTAATGAGTGACAACTCAAGTGATGAAAGAGGCATCCTCCCCAAAATCAGCCAAAAATCCTTGTGGCTAAATAGAAGGAGGCTCATAAATTACCAAGTCTTAGCCAAAATACTATATAATAGTATGTCCATTTAGCAAGCATGAACATAGCCATGGATGGGGAACTAATCTATTAATGCAAGAGATGGCACATTGACTTGGATTTTGTCCTTGTGGTTGAGCAAACATGATAGAGGGTTCTTAAGCAAGTGATATTTGGGTGCTCTAGGAGGGTCCAGAGGAACGGCTATTTCAGTTTTGTTTTCCGGATAGTGGTGTCAAGTTCCCTATTCTATATTTTATTCGTTTTAATCTTGTTAGAGTAGAATTCTAGTTTAGATACAAATCCTAATAACATTTTACAGTAAATGGTATTATTGAAATATATCGTTATCTAGTTTTCTTTTTCAATATATTGTTGTCTAGTTTTCTTTTTCAGAAAGCTCTCACCATATGTGTGAATCGAAAGTTTAAACAACACATTTAAAGCATATTAACTCTCTCACCATATGTGTGAATGGAAAGCTTAAACAACACATCAGGTAAATGAAGTAAGAATACAATAACAAGAGATATAAGCTAAAGCATATTAACTTTAAAATATAGAGTATACAAGGTAGTATTCTTATGCTTACCAAAGATGCTGGAACATCTTTGCCCCAACAACACTTGTATCATATGCAACTTTAGCTTGTTCGTGGTTATCCTCCAATATATTATCGGTTAAGAAAGGAAACACATTTTGCACTGTATTTTCAAAAGCAATTTTAGACACCAAACTTTTGATCACCTATAATACAAATACATGGAAGAGAGCCTTGTCAGCTGTCCAAAAAGCCTAAAATGCAGAAAATATCAAAATGCTTTTATTTTTTTATTTTTTAGTTTCACTTAAATATTAAACCTAAAAATTAAAGAATAAAAACAAAATAACAACACTTACACCCTTTAATAGGAAGTGATGAGAATTGAATAAGAAGAAAAGCAAATATGTATCCTCAAACGTCCTTTAAAAAGATAAACTCAAAACATATAAGATCGTGTTAAACTTAGATACCTAAATTACTTGGGAAATTACCTAGCAAAGGTTGATCTAGTGCTCATTTTTAGTGATGTTGAGTAAGCATTGAACTTTTAACATGCACGAATAATCATATACCACTTGTAAAATCAGAACATCTTGTGTTATTGTGCATGTTAAAAAAAATACTCAATTCAATTTTAAACAACTTTATCATGTGTGTATTTGTGGATTATTGGAAAATAGTCCATTTCAATTTTAAAAGGAGATTTTTATAAATAGTACATGAAATTTTAAAAACTGAGTGATGTTAGATCTTGGGAAGAAAATATTGGGTTTGGATAATGTTTTAAAACATAGTAAGGTTTTATATCCACCTTTGGTTTTGAAAGTAATAGGCGTGAGAGGAGTGACCCTGTCGCCACCCTCGCTGACCTTCCCATAACCTGCATTACCCTCGATTTAGTGTTTTCAGCACTGTGTTTTTAGAAGCCATCAAGCGTTGTAAGCTTATGCAATATGTCCACCAATAGTGTATAGGCCTGAAATGCTTCAAGAATCGAATATCATCAATTTCTTCATCTATGCATCGAACCTTGTTGTTCTTTTCCTTGTATCTTTTTATTTTCTGTCTAAATGATTGAATAGTTTGTGTTTTTCTTGGTAGGTATTGGGTTTCGAACTATTATACCTTCCTGTGTATAGTGTTCCTATTAGTAGTACCGTTTCAGCGTAAATTGTCATTTCTGGACACAAATATCAATCTACATAAATAAATAAACTTACTTGGCTACATGGCGTTACTAATTGGATATTTTTATTGTAGAAATTTCAATAGATCTGCAACTGCTCATAAAATTTATCTAAATCATGAGACACAAATCTAATCTACTGCATAAAATAGAAAAATCATCACACACAGAAACAGTCTTACAGATAGAGACAAGATATATCAAAAACGGGGAAAGCTTACTGCCCAAAACCCCATCTGCTCTGTTTTTCATTAATAAAAAAATGGAAGAGCTGATCTACAATTGCTTCTACTGTACACTTAAATAGTTTACAGCTGCCGCTTGGAAAGTTTCCTACAGCTACCGTCCTCTGTCTTGGAAAGTTTCCTCCTCAATTTAATTTAGACAGAAAATTAAATTGAGTTTCTTGCTGCTATTTTCAACACTCCCTCTCAGCAAGAAAGGGATTATCATGGACCCCAATCCTGTCCCTGTGGAATTCAAATTTGCCTTTTGACAAGGCCTTCGTCAAAATATCTGCATCTTGTTCCTCTGTCGGGATGTATTGTAGCAATATAATATGCCTCTGCACACAATCTCGAAGGTGGTGATACCGGATATCAATATGCTTGGAACGATCATGAAAACTGGATTCTCAGAGAGTTTGATACAACTCTGATTGTCACAGTGAATCACGGTAGGATCCATCAACTGACCAAATAAACCAACAAGAATCTTTCTCATCCAGATAGCCTCACATGCTGCTTGACTTGCAGCCATATATTCTGCTTCTGCTGAGCTGAGTGCCACAGATCTCTGCTTCCTGCTGTACCAAGAAACTGCTGCTGACCCAACACTGAAAATTCCTCCTGATGTGCTCTTTCTGTCCGATGGACTCCCTGCCCAATCTGCATCTGTGAAGCCTTGCAACTTCACTCCCTCTGTCCGCCTGTACCAAAGACCAAACTGAGTAGTGCCTCTAAGGTATCGCAACACATGCTTTGCTGCCTTCCAATACAGTTTGGTTGGCTTAACCATGGCTTGACTAAGCTAGTTAACAGCATAACATATGTCCGGTCGTGTGTTCACTAAATACATAAGTGAACCTACAAGCTGCCTGTAAGTGGTAGCATCTACTACTTCACTTGAAGTAGCATCCTCCTTCCTCCAGTTTCCTGCAAGAGGTGTCTCCATGGGCTTACTCTTCTCCATGTGAAATCTTTTCAGTATCTCATTGGCATACTTGCCTTGAGAAACAAAAAGTTCTCCATCTCCTTGCCATACTTCCAAGCCTAGGAAATAATGCATGAGTCCCATGTCCTTCATTTCAAATTCTCTTGCAAGATCCTCTTTGCAAGATCTGATCAACTGCTCATCACCGGTTAGAATTAAATCATCAACATATAGCACAATAATCAATAACTTACCTTCAACAACGATATGATAAAGGTTTGCATCTGCTTCACTTTTGGTGAAGCCCAACCCGGTGAAATAGTTGTCGATCCTGATGTACCAAGCACGGGATGCTTGCTTGAGCCCATATAACGCTCGCTTGAGTCTGCACACATGCGACTCTCTGTCAAAGGTCTCAAACCCCTCCGGCTGCTCAATAGACACCTCTTCCTCAATCAATCCATTGAGGAATGTTGTTTTTACATCCATTTGGTGGATCTTCCACCCCATCTGCGAAGACAAAGAAAGAATAGATCTAATGGAAGAGTACCTTGCTACTGGAGCAAAAGTCTCCTCATAATCAATACCTTCTACCTGAGAAAACCCCTTGGCCACAAATCTAGCCTTGTGTTTCTCGATGCTTCCGTCTGCTGCATGCTTTACTTTGTAGAGCCATCTTGAACCTACCACTGATTTGTCTGCTGGTCTTGGGACCACTTCCCAAACGCTATTTCTGACAATGGAATCAAATTCCTCTACCATAGCATCAACCCATACTGGTTGCCCTACAGCTTCTTTAAATGAGGGTGGCTCAGTCTCTACACTCTCGCTCACCAGAGCCATGTAGTCAGTGTACCGACTCGGTAACCTCGTCTGCCTACGCTGAGATGTGGGTTGCCCCACATTCTCTCTAGCATCATGCAACAATCTATCAACTTCCCTGGTTTGCTTGCTGCCTTCTCTGGGTGTCTCTGCCTGAGTGGTTGACTCCACTTTCTCCCCCTCTATATGTGGCTACTCCACATCTTCCTGAGGTTCTTCTTTTGGAACTAAAAGCTCCTCTTCTGATGATATCTGAAGCTCCCTCTCAAGAGAGGAACGCATAGCCTTCTCTTCATCAAATTTTACATCCCTCCTCATAACTGTTTTCCTAAGGGATGGCATGTACACAAGATAGTTATGAGGTGTTTCAGTGTACCCCACAAATATCCCCAACTCAGCTGTCGGTTCAAGCTTCTTCCTTGAATCCTTGGAAACATGACAGTAAACTGATGATCCAAAGATCCTGATGTGTGATACATTGGGCTTCTTCCCTGAAAAAGCTTCTTCTGGAGTGCGCATGCACAAAATCCGATGAGGGCTCCTATTCTGCAAATAGACTGCTGTGTTGCATGCTTCGGCCCACAGATGCAATGGCAGGCCTTGGTCATGCAACATCGCCTTTGCTGCGCCCACAATACTTCTGTTCTTCCTTTCAGCCACCGCATTTTGCTGTGGGTTGTGGGGTGCTGTCAACTCTCTTCGAATGCCTTCTTTCGCACAAAATTCTTTGAATGTATTTGACACGAACTCACCTCCATTATCACTTCTGAGAGCCTTCACTTTCCTGCCACTTTCTTTCTCAACAAATGTTTTAAATTCTACAAACTTTGAGAATGTCTGATCTTTCTTCTGCATGAAATAGATCCAACACTTTCTAGAAAAATCATCTACAAATATAACATAATACCTGTGCTTGGCAGTGGAAACTGTCGAAAAAGGTCCACAAAGATCCGAGTGGATCCTTTCCAGGACTGCATGTGCCTTGCTGTCCCATTCATGGAAGGTGGATTTTGCATACTTTCCCAAAGTGCATCCTTTGCATACATTTTGCTGGTTCAAGGCACCTTTGGGAAGTCCAGTGGTGATTTGCTGCATGATCTTCAAGGCTCCATGGTGTAGGTGACCAAGTCTTCGATGCCAAAGCTCTCCATCATCTTGGCTCTGCACATTTTCTGCCTTGCTAATTAATGCAGCACAATCTCCAACCTCCAACTTGTAGAGGTTCCTCACGCGGACTCCAATTTGCTTTACTTGCCCCGTGATTATGTGTCTCAGAAATGCTTTTCCCTGGCTGAATACCACATCATAACCACGGTCTTCGAGCACCGCTACCGAGATCAGGTTGTTCTTCAAGCCTGGCACATACATGACATCTTTGAGTCGAAAATCTGATCCTGACTCTCTATGGAAGGTTACAGTGCCTATACCGGTTGCACTGTACCGCCTGTCATCGCCTAGCTCGATATTTATCTGCAGATCCTTCTCCTCCATTTCACTGAAGAAATCTTTGCATCCAGTCATGTGAAAAGATGCACCCGAATCCAAATACCACACGGTACCCATTACTGTGCTGGCCATGCATGCAATGAGTGTGACATCAAGCTCGAACTGTGAAGCTAGAGCTTCACCTACAGCTGCAGTTTTCTTGCTGGATTTCTTCTGTGGACATCTGGTTGTGTAGTGCCCAAACTCGTGACAGTGGAAGCACTTCACCTTTGACAAATCCTTTTTGTT
>LPNX010046561.1:55352-125257 GCA_001517045.1 Pseudotsuga menziesii | reverse complement strand
TATATATATATATATAAACAAACAATTGGATAAACATAATTAATCTATTTTAAGACCTACCAAATACCATAAATAAACTCCAAACAAATCATTTCCTCTTTATAAACTTTACCATATCATATGCGAGCCAATCAAGACCTCCAAAGGTCTTTAGGAACGATCATTATAAACCATAATAATACTATAAAGATAAAGAGAAACATTAACTTAATGAAAACTCACTATTGAACAAACATATCCAATTAAATTATCTAGGATTAAATCCTGTAGGCACTTTTGCCCAAAATAAACCATAGACACGCTGTATTAAAAGACCCAATTCACGAATTCGACGACCAAGGATCGAATCCTGTGGGATTGTGTTTAAATACAAAACCAATGTTATATCAGATTATGCTGGGGATTGAATCATGTTGGATACAATTTTTAAAGACGCCAACACTTAAAACCATTTAAAACAAATACGCTAACAGAGATAGAATGCACAAGGTATAACCATTAAGCCATTACACAGGCACCGTATACACATGAGGGTGGAAACCACATATATCAAAGCTTGTACATAAAACCCATTTTAGAACCTTAGTCATGGTCACAATTTCTGTCATATAACCACTTTGAATTAAGACAAATAAAATACACTTGTCGTGTTTCCTCATCATAGCTCATATCCGAGAGGTGAAACCCCATTCCTTATAATATTAAAAAACAACAAGAATCCAAGATATTTCATATACAGAGAAGGAAATCCATTTAACCTACTGTCAACGTTGCTACAACCACGAATTCAAACCAACGAATATACAAATAATGAGCTACGTTATGACCTTCACAATAATAAAACCAAGGCATGTAAACTAAACCATATATATACATACACACACACACACACAGATATATATATATATATATATATATATATACTGGGGGAATCGGTAACCGGACGGTTCTGGTACTCGTGTGACACGGGGTCCATTCTCCTCGGCTACCACTATAACCCCAGGTGCGTCCACACAGCCCGCAAGCATGGGGCACAGATAAGTTGGGGTGAGATTTGAACTTGAGACCTCCTTAACAACATTCCTTCATTTACACGGCACTTTCCAATCAGTCTACACCCCTGTGGGAAACTAAACCATATATTTCCATAATGAAACGTTTACAAATTAAACTACATAGTCGCAATTCAACAGAGGTGCCATTGCAAGCAATGGAATGGTAGTAAGTTATACTAACCATTTAAAACCAATACGCAGAACCTTCATTAACATACGAAAATGAAATTTAAGATACAAGCATCAAAATGCATAGGGTCACAGCCTTTCCAAGCTAATGGAAGTATCAACAGAGAAACCCCAACTATGAGTGCATACAGTTACACTTTCTACATTTCACCATTAAAAATATACACAGTCACGTAGTATAAATAACGCATTGTTTACATATATCCAAACACTCGAATACTTTACAAATGCATCTATTGAATGCCCATAATACCAACTTCCACAAATGATAAACCTTTCTCACACAGAGCTCATGCGCTATCACTCTCTGCACACATAGGTAAAAGGGCATGTGTTTATGCAAGGCTTACCTGAAAGGGTTTCACAGACACCTTCGTAGTACCCCACGACCCACTCTTGGAAGCTTTGTCACCTGCAAAATCAAACCAAGAATGATTAGGAGTATGAAAAACCTCTAATCGAAGAAACCATAATACAAATGCTGCAAAACCAACCAGCATTCATACCTTCCAATGAGAGGCCATCATGTTTCCTCCACGATGTTGGAGATGCAAAGAGTCGAGTAGTGCAGACCATAGCGTATACCAAATGAATTCAAACAAGAAAAGAACCAAGCTTACGATTTTAATTTCCATTTTCCAATGAGAATTTACTCCGCCACCCTAGCCACCACCAACATTGTTATATTTACCCTCATACGTATAGTTTAAAACCCTCAAAACATGATTTGAATTGGAACCATCGTAGAAATAGATAAGCCAAGGTTCATGACTTATGGAATATGCCATGAATGGCCCTTTGTATATACCATGTGACATGTAAAAATTTAAATACAATATGGTTAAGTCTTATGACTTACACCTTTTAACATTCATGCATAAAACTATTCCAATCATAGGTTATAAACACTACGCATAAGAATAAAACTTATAAATTCTTAAGCCACAGTAATAATGATAACCATATACATGTAGGTGTGATAAACCCCAGCTATGCATAAAACAATAACACAAACAATAGTAGTAAGAATTGTTAGGATAGGTGTTATCAACTAAAATGGCACTTCTTCATCCTAGTGCTTGTTACCACCTAAGTTGTACTTAGTGGTTTTTTACTAAGTGAGCTTGGTGAATCGAACAAGGATAACTTGTTCGAACTTCAGAAGACCTTCAGTCTTACTTTTGGGAAACTTTGTTGTACTATATCACATGTTCATACCCCCTTGGGGGAGTTGTAATAAATGTTCTAGCATGATAGTGTCTATAAAAGACTCGGTCTCTTAGAATTTATTTGTCAATCCGATCAGCCCACGGTGCTTTTTCCCTTGGTTATTATTTGTTATTGAATAAACGACTGATAATTTCTGAGTTTTTCACTCCATATCTCCAAAGTTGGGGTGGTCGGCTTGGCATTTAGGCCTATTGAGGTTATTAGAGTCTATGTGTCAATGTATAAACATGCTAGGCATCATGGTCGAGTCATATGAACATGTCTAAGTCCCCCTAGAGTTTTTCAACTTTTTAATTTTTTTAATTTTTTCAATTTTTTTATTAAAATTTAATTTTTCCAAAACTTAGGCTATTTTTTAATAGTTTAATTGGAAAAATTAGTTTTGTAATAAAAGTGGGCCAAATAATAAGTTTCAGTCATGTAGGTGCTCATTTTCAAGCTAAGAGCACCATGTAAACCCATGGACCCACTCTTTTCAGGTTTTGAGTGATTTTCCATCACTCAGGTCAGAAAACCCCAAAAAATCAATTATTGATTATTTTAATTAATAAATTGATGAATAATGGAGCAAATCCAAAATCCTAGATCAGTGGATTCTTAGCCAATTTGATTGAAATCAGTTAGATCTAAACAAGATTGACTAGATCTGACAAATCGTTGACTAAAGGAGGTGATCTAGACAGATCTAGAGTTTGATCTTCATTGTCCTTTATGGGGAATTGCACCCTCTCTCTCTCCTCCACACGTGTAGGATCTCCTGGAAGCTCTATGGATTGATGTGTCGGTTTATGGGTTGACGTGTCAGCTCAATTAGCCCCCCGATTGACAAGTAGGCTTAGTTCAGTTTCATATCAGCATTGATTGACTCTCCCTCAGCTGCAGTGGTCTGTCTCCTTGGGATTTGCACCCCCCCTGGGATGGATCTCCTGGGTTTTGTATAAATAAAGCACAAGTTGCCTCTTCCAAGCTAGTTAGAGCTGGATTGAGGAGATGTTGCCATTGTAATACTGTTATATTTTGTGAATAAAGAAGCTTTGGAGGCTATACCGTGTAGTGCATGTGTTTGTGTGGATTCTCAGTGTTATGCTGCTAATGTGGTAACTGCAATTTCTTTCCAATTTCTATGGTGCTTTTGTTTTCTGGCTTCAAGGATTCGGTTGAATCAAGTAAGGGTGTAAACCAGGCAAGTTACATTGCTTTCTCTTGTTTATCCATATGATGTATGCTCAAAAATTTCAGTTATATGCTTAAATAAGATTATTTTGCATGATCTTTCATTTTTGTTGCTTTATACATCTATATCCATATCTCACGAGGTGTTGTGCAAGCTTGTGTTATCTATTTGCAGGTTTCCGATTGGATGAAGGTGTGGATCAAGATTGACACCATTCCTTATCCAATAATCTCAAGACTCTGTCCCTCAATTCTCCACAAAAGGGCCTCCTTTCAACTTGCTCCATTCAAGCAATGAGTTGACCTTCTCTCCACTTCTTCTCTTTACTTAAAAAAAAATCAATCTTCCGGTTACCTATCACTCCCTCTTATGATCAGATCTAGTTCTAAGAATTGAATATATATTTTTAGATCTATTTCATAAGAGTCTTGCTGCTTATATCTGCAATTTCATAAAGAATATCATTTCATAAAGATAGATCTAGGTGTAGGAATTGCCTTTTTTGCAAGTAGCTAAATCATAGATCTAAAACTTGCTCATAAGGTTTCTTTTTTCATTCTTTAAAGATTTAAATTCTGCAAGAAAATTGCATATCTCATTGGCTTCCCAAACAACAAGCCAAGATCCCAAGGAAAGCTTGCTTTCCTTGGTTCCTTTTGCAAAATTAGATTAGCCCCTTTTAACAATTTTTTACTTAGTTTTTTTCGGTAACTAGTGTGGTGACCCAAAACACTTTTAAAGTGTGTTTGGGCACATTTGATTTTAATTGCTCACTATTTTTTAGCAGGTCTAACAAAAAATAGAAGGAGACTCTATCCATTTTCTGACTCTTGGATGAACCAGAGCTTCCCGGAAGCTTCCCCCACCGTTGTGTTTTGAGTTTAGCTTGTTACAAGCTTGTTGTAATCCTTTGGATCCCAGATAAAAAGGACCAAAGTGCATCAATTTAAATTTGCTGATATTGTAAATATCTTCTAATAAAAAAAAAATTCTTTTCGAATAGGCTCTTTCGAGCCTATTCACCATCCCCCTTGGGGGGATTTGCGTCTATGTCATTTTTAACTTTTTGTTCATGTCATTTTAATCTAGCGTAGTTCTAATCTGTAGGGTAGTATACTTTGATTTATAATCATTTCCATATTCCATATCTAGTGGTTTCAAACTAATTTTAATACTTACCCCACGACTTCCTGATTGACCCACAAGGGGAAAGAGATGTGTGGAGGACTAACTAGAAAACCGGCATTGTGTATATTTGATTACTTTTTCATCAACTGTTTCATCAGCTACAATAAAATTAACCTCTCCTTGATTCCCCGATTGAGATCCACTTGGGTCGAAAAAGGTTCCTGGAGGGTTTTCATTTTAACAAGAACACCTATCTTAAAATTTACTAAAATTGACAAGACTCTAGTGTGTATGCTCTGCACTTGGCTGCGGTTCGTCCGATCAATCAAGCCGCATCAAAAGCACTTGAGTGACTAGATTAATTACTCATCACCTCCCAAATTGACAAATCATCAGGCGAAAATCCAACACCTCAAATGAACTATAAGTGGTGGCAAAATACCCAAAGGAGTGGGAACAACTGGAAAGTGACCTCGAGGCACCGATCTCTGTCACACCCTAATGCATGCATTATGAACAATAGTCTCCGAGACTCCGTTCCAACGCACAAACACCTTGCGGGTAGCCGTGAAAGTTCACTTTTGGACATACTCTAAGTACCCCTTGGGTGTATCTGGAGTCCCATTTTCACCTAATTTAACTCATTCACATTCCACACTAATCTAAAATCTACCAAGAGACATTTGCAAAACATTCATTCAAGCGCATGCAAGCACATTATTTTCTATGTTGACTCCATTTAAGGCACTGATGATTTGTTTCTTTCATTTCTATATATATTGAGTGTCATTACTGTGCTTATCTGCTTAAAATCTTGCATCTTGTTATCTTTTGTTTCCACTGGTTAATTTAAAAACTCCTAACTCATTCAGTTTAACACCATCACACTAAGTAATTAGCCTTAGTAACTTAATAGGGTCTACCCCCCTTGGCTTTGTTAGGATTTGATCCTAAACAGAGGAGTCAAGAACAAGGTGACAGCCTTGACTCGAGACTTGCCCCCAAGAACACACCGAGTGGCTTGAAGATATCTGCCACATGACCGAGGTGTGTGAAAGGTGGCAACACTTTTTGGCGCCGTTTCTGGGGATAAATCTTTTTATTCCCGAGCATGAATTTTATTTTCTTCCTTTTTGTTTTTTCTTTGTTTGATGAATGCTTAGAGTAGATCTTTAATTTTCATCTGGCGACTCCACTGACTTGTTTTTTTTTAGTTTTTATTTTTACAATTAAAAGCAAAAAATAATTTTTGTGAAAAGATTTATAAATGCTTATTTTTCTTTTTCACATGATGACTCGATTGAAGGGATAAAACCTTGTTATCTCATAAACTTGTGAATTTTTGTTGTGTGTAGATGATCCCATGCGACATGTTAAAACCTTTAAAGCTCATCACTTGACAACTCCACCTTTTCAGTACAAGGTTTAATGGTTATATCAAATTCATACTATTAATTTTTGGTATGGATGAATTAAAGGAGAAATATGGTGCCTAGATAACGGGAATTTTTTAGACTATCGATTTCATAAACATCCCAAGTTTTCCTAACTATTGTGATGGTTTGGGGGATGCATATAAATGGCTTCCAGTATTTCATGGAAATTATGGTGATTCGGCCATCTGGCATGTCAAATATTTCCTTCAGTTGATGGCTAACTCCAATGTTCTTCATGAAGACAATATGATGGAAATGTTTGTTGGTACTTTTTGGGGTGAGGCCTGTTGTTGGTTCTATCAGTGCCTTCCTAATAAATGTATAACTTATTTTCCAAGCTTCCTTTGGATGTTTTTAGAGAAGTGGCATGATGGTAGGGGTAGTAGGAATGGTTTGAAAAAGTTTCTTGAAAATATCTGTACCTTCTACCTATCTGGGATAGGGTATCACATGGAAACATATGATGGACCTTTTTCCATGATACAAAGTATTGAATACTTGGAATCACTTCTTGAACATTTAAGTGAAGAGGAGATCCATGATACTCCCATAAAAAAGCATCCTAGTAGTTATTTAAGAAAGGAAGCAATTAAGCAGCTTTGTAAAGAATATAAGGTATCTCTCATTACACATCAAGATTCTGAAGATGGGAACATCCATGACAATCATGTTGGAGAGCTTCACAAGGAACCCATGAGTGAACACATTGTTGAAGACTCTCCTCATGTCACCATAACTAAAAACATTGAAGATTTGAGATTTTATCAGGATTGTTGTAATGCTTGTCCAGAAATCCCTCACGAGGAAACCATTATAGAGATCGACACTTATGAAGAAGTTTATAATGTGTATGATGATACTCCTCTATGTTCATCACTTAGGGATGAAGTTTTGGAAAGTTTAAATTCTCATAATCTCTTCGAAACCAAAACCTTGAAGGATTATTATTATGAGCAGGAGGAGGGTATTTATATTTCAGGATGTGATACCAGCAAGGAAGACTCTCTTATATCCAACATAGATGGGAGTGATGACTATTGGAATTTCATAGATAATCTAACTTGTGAAAATATTATTGAGAGCCCCATCCATTATATGTCCATCAAGGGGAGTGTCTACTCAAAAATTTGTGGAAGTACAATCTACGATACATCCGTAGAGGGGAGCATGTATTTAGATACCTGGGAAAATATTAATATGGAAGAGGAGTATTTAGAATTTTCACATGATCATTCAGAGTCATATCATGCAGACCCACACAAAGGTATCATTAATGAAGACATTGAGAAGAAGTGTTGTGAAAATTCAGATGTGATGCAGTCAATGGAATATCAGTCTCAGCCATCTTTTTCACACATAAAGGTTCCTTATGATTTGGAGCTACTTGGGGCTTGTGCAACGAGTTATCATTTGATAAGCCCCGGTGATCAGTATGATGACGTAGTCAGTCTGCCTCATCATGCTGATTGGTATATCAGTCCTATCCAGTCATGGATAGAAGAAGCCTACGCGAGCACATACCAGTTTGGGAAGAAATTTAATGACTTTATTCATGCCTATGATTTCCCATCCATCCCACCCATTCCAAATCATCACACATGTTTGCATTATCTAAATAAGGTATCCTTACTTTGGCTGGTAACCAAAGACAAGGAATTTTTTTTTTATGTTAATAAAATGCTTAGGTGGTTAAATTGGATTTCTGATTACACTTAACCCTTTTTATATCATGCTTAGAGTAGGAAAATAAGCTCCTTAAAAGAGAGCATTTACTTTCTGCATTTCTGTTTTGTACTTAGCTATGATAATAATAAAAAAAATAGTTAGTTACATTTATTTTGTTTTAATAAATCAGCTTAATGGTCCATTTGGTTTTTTATAAAATTTGTGCTACTGAGGTTTTCTTGTCAAGTTGAAATGTTTTTACAGGGTATATAAACCAAAGATTCTGGTGTTCTCATATCCTCTCCTTGGCTTAAAGACCAGATTGAGCACACATCCCATAGTTGGAGCCAGAATGTTACCACCTAAGTTATACTTAGTGGTTTTTTATCAAGTGAGCCTGGTGAACCAGACAAGGATAACTTGTTCGGACTTCAGAAAACCTTCAGTCTTGCTTCTGGGAAACTTTGTTGTACTATATCACATGTTCATACACCCTTGGGGGAGTTGTAATAAATGTTCTAGCATGATAATGTCTGTAAAAGACGTGGTCTCTTAGACTTTATTTGTCAATCCGATCAGCCCAGTGTGTTTCTTCCCTTGGTTATTATTGGTTGTTGAATAAATGACTAATAATTTCTGAGTTTTTCACTCCATACCTGCAAAGTTGGGGTGGTCGGCTTGGCATTTAGGCCTATTGACATTATTAGAGTCTATGTGTCAATGTATAAACATGCTAGGCATCATGGTTGAGTCATATGAACATGTCTAAGTCCCCCTAGGGTTTTTCAACTTTTTTATTTTTTTAATTTTTTCAGTGTTTTTTATTAAAATTTATTTTTTCCAAAACTTAGGCTATTTTTTAATAGTTTAATTGGAAAAATTGGTTTTGTAATAAAAGTGGGCCAAATAATCAATTTCAGTCATGTAGGTGTTCATTTTCAAGCTAAGAGCACCATGTAAACCCATGAACCCACTCTTTTCAGGTTTTGAGTGATTTTCCATCACTCAGGTCAGAAAACCCCAAAAAATCAATTATTGATTATTTTAATTAATAAATTAATGAATAATGGAGCAAATCCAAAATCCTATATTAGTGGATTCTCAGCCGATTTGATTGAAATCAGTCAGATCTGAACCAGATTGACTAGATCTGACAAATCCTTGACTGAAGGAGGTGATCTGGACAGATCTAGAGTTGATCTTCAACACCCTTTATGGGGAATTGGGCCCTCTCTCTCTCCTCCACACATGTGGGCTCTCATGGAAGCTCTGTGGACTGATGTGTCGGTTTATGGGTTGATGTGTCATTTCAATCAACCCCCCGATTGATAAGTAGGCGCAGTTCGGCTTCAAATCAGCATTGATTGACTCTCCCTCAGCTGCAGTGGTATATCTCCTTGGGATTTGTGGCCCCCGTGGGCTGGATCTCCTGGTTTTTGTATAAATAAAGCACAAGCTGCCTCTTCCAAGCTAGTTAGAGCTGGATTGAGGAGTTGTTGTCATTGTAATACTACTATATTTTGTGAATAAAGAAGATTTGGAGGCTATACTGTGTAGTGCATGTGTTTTTGTGGATTCTCAGTGTTATGTTGCTAATGTGGTAACTGCAATTTCTTTCCAATTTCTGTGCTGCTTTTGTTTTCTGGCTTCAAGGATTCGGTTGAATCAAGTAAGGGTGTAAACTATGCTAGTTATATTGCTTGTTCTTATTTATCCATATGATGTATGCTCAAGAATTTCATGTATATGTTTAAATAAGATTACTTTTGCATGATCTTTCATTTTTGTTGCTTTATACATCTATATCCAGATCTCATGAGGTGTTGTGCAGGCTTGTGTTATCTAGTTGCAGGTTCCCGATTAGAGGAAGGTGTGGATCAAGATTGACGCCATTCCTTATCCAATAATCTCAAGACTCTGTCCCTCAGCGCTCCACAAAAGGACCTCCTTTCTACTTGCTCCATTCAAGCAACGAGCCGACCTTCTCTCCTCTTCTTCTCATTTCTTAAAAAAAAATCAATCTTCCGGTTACTTGTCTCTCCATATTATGATAAGATCTAGTTCTAATAATTGAATATATATTGTTAGATCTATTTCATAAGAGTCTTGCTTCTTAGATCTATAATTTCATAAAGATAGATCTAGGTGTAGGAATTGCCTTTTTTGCAAGTAGCTAAATCATAGATCTAAAACTTGCTCATAAGGTAGTTTCTTTTTTCATTCTTTAAAGATTTAAATTGTGCAAGAAAAATGCATATCTAATTGGCTGCCCAAACAGAAATCCAAGATCCCAAGGAAAGCTTGCTTTCCTTGGTTCCTTTTGCAAAACTAGATTAGCCCCTTTTAACAATTTTTTACTTATTTTTTTTGGTAACTAGCGTGGTGACCCAAAAAACTTTTAAAGTGTGTTTGGGCACATTTGATTTTAATTGATCACTATTTTTTAGCAGCTCTAACAAAAAAGAGAAGGAGACTCTACCCATTTTCCGACTCTTGGACGAACCAAAGCTTCTCAGAAGCTTCCCCCATCGCTGTGTTTTGAGTTTAGCTTGTTACAATCTTGTTGTAAGCCTTTGGATCCCAGATAAAAAGGACCAAAGTGCATAAATTTCAATTTTATGCTATTTTAAATCTCTGCTAATTAAAAGAAAAATTCTTTTCGAATAGGCTCTTTCGAGCCTATTCACCATCCCCCTTGGGGGGATTTGCGTCTGTGTCATTTTTTACTTTTTGTTCATATTTTTTCAATTTAGCGTAGTTCTAATATGTAGGGTAGTATAATTCTATTTATAATCATTTCCATATTCCATATCTAGTGGTTTCAAACTAATTTTAATACTTACCCCACGACTTTGTGATTGACCAGCAAGGGGAAAGAGATGCGTGGTAGGACTAACTAGAAAACCGGCATTGGTAGTTGATGAAAAAGGAATCAACTATGTCGTTATCTATAATAAAATTAACCCCTCCTTGATTCCCCGATTGAGATCCACTTCGATTGAAGGAGGTTCCTGGAGGGTTTTCTTTTTAATAAGAACACCTATTTTAAAGTTTACTAAAATTGACAAGACTCCAGTGTGTATGCTCTGCACTTGGCTGCGGTTCGTTCGATTAGTCAAGCCACATCAAAAGCACTTGAGTGACAAGATTAATTAGTCCTCACCTCCCAAATTGACAAACCATCAGGCAAAAATCCAATGCCTCGAATGAACTATAAGCAGTGGCAAAATACCCAAAGGAGTGGGAACAACTGGAAAGTGACCTCGAGGTGCCAATCTCTTTCACACCCTAATGGGTAAGTTATGAATAATGGTCTCCGAGACTCTGTTCCATCCCACAAACACCTTGCAGGTAGCCTTGAAAGTTCACTTTTGGAGATACTCCAAGTACCCCTCGGGTATATCTGGAGTCCCATTTTTCCCTAATTTAACTCATTCACATTCCACACTAATCTAAAATCTACCAAGAGACATTTGCAAAACATTCATTCAAGCGCATGCAAGCACATTATTTTCTCTGTTGACTCCATTTAAGGCACTGGTGATTTGTTTCTTTCATTTATATATATATATTGAGTGTCATTACTGTGCTTATCTGCTTAAAATCTTGCATCTTGTTATCTTTTGTTTCCACTGGTTAATTTCAAAACTCCTAAGTAACTCATTCAGTTTAACACCATCACACTAAGTAATTATCCCTAGTAACTTAATAGGGTCTACCCCCCTTGGCTTCATTAGGAGTTGAGCCTAAACAGAGGAGTTAAGAACAAGGTGACAACCTTGACTCGAGACTTGCCCCCAAGGACACACCGAGTGGCTTGAAGATTTCTGCCTTGACTCGAGACTTGCCCCCAAGGACACACCGAGTGGCTTGAATTTTTCTTTGTAGAAGATCCCATGAGTTCTTGTTCCTTGAACAATGTTTAGGATCCTTTTGGATGCTCTCCAGTGGATCTCATGAGGTTGAACCATGTGTCTCGAAGCCACACTAACTGCATAAGATATATCAGGTTGAGTGTGTGTAAGATAAAGAAAACACCCAATGAACTACCTATACAATGTATTATTTACCATAGGAGAAGAACCTACTTCTTCAAGCTTAACTCATGAAAGGAAGGGAGTCTTGCTTGGCTTGCAATATTTCATGTTGAAATTTTTCAGAAAATCCAAATTATACTTGGACTGATGTACTTTGATTCCATTTTGGGATTGAGAAATTTCGAGACCCAAGAATTGGCTCAATAATCCCAAATCTGTCATAGAAAATGCATGGTTCATTGCATCCTTCAAGGAGGCAATCTCTTTCTTTGAAATTCCTTGTCACTTCCCCGTCCCTCAGCCGGTGAAGAGGACGTGACCAACACATCAACACAGCCGGGCAAAACGCCCCATGAACATAATCAAATGAAATCAATGCTGGAAATTGAAACTTACAAGCATACACAGATGCATTTATCTTTGATCATACAGCGGAAGCACACATACTCATAAACCAGCATTCAACAAGACCATTATAGTTCATTTACATCAATATAAATCACAAAGATGAAGTATAGACAACAGACTTATCTTTGATGAAGAATTCACCCGCAACCAGCTACGTCGCTGCAAGGTTCCACCCAACCATAGGCCAGCTTGCTCATCAATCTCTCAGCAACGCTGCCACCCCCGAGCTGGGCATGATTCCTCCGGAATAAGGGTCAATTGCAGGCTTAGACATAGCCAAGGGGACACATAACAGCCAAACCAACACTGCTGGGTTTCACAGGCTTTCAACAGACAAGCCAAACCAGCACAGTCCAAGGTTCAACCACTGCATACCAGCAGCCAAACAACTTCATTCACTGCCCTGTGAAGAAGCAAAATGACCGGTGGCAGTCCCAAGCGAAAGGTAAGACACAGCTCCAGCCTATAAGGCAACTCAGAGTAGGTTTTGGCCCTAACGTGGCCAAAACAACTCAACAACAACACCCAAACCAGGGTATATCAGCAGCCACAACACACCATGAAGGATGACAACAGTCCACAGTCCCAAAACAGGGAAATTCATCCAACAGCACACACAATTCCTCAATAGAATGGTTGGGAAACATCACACAGTCCCAACAAAGGAGAAGAACAACTCCCAGCGTGGACAGACAAGGGAAATTCAACCCACGAATTGGCAATCCACAGTGGCTCAAAACGAAATTGAACACCACAGCCAACAAAACACAGGGGAAACAGCAGCCCCAAAACATGACAGTGAGAAGGGCTCTCACAACATGGGAAAACGACCCAAACACCCTATGCATGAGGAAGAACTTACACCCAACAGCAAAATGCACGGGAAATACATACCCGATTTCTCTGCGTGAGGATGAACAGACCACAATGGGAAAATGGCTCACTACGAATTGGGCACTACGGCCAACCAAAAACGTGGAGAAGACAAAAACGGGAAGCAATCCTTCTTCGTGAGAATGCACAGCAATGGAGAGGACGCGAATTTGCAGTCAGCGGGTGCTCAGCCACTCGTGGAGAGGAACAAAATGCCCACGTGAGACCAAATTCGTCCAAAACCTGTGCGTGAGGAGCCAACAGACCCAAAATCGTGGTGAGTGAGTGAACAGACCAGGGAGGAGTGCGTGAGGGTGAAGAATGGGCAGAAATGGGTGGAGTGGGCAATTGGGTAAGGCTGACCACCTCCCACAACCACCACCACTTCAGCAATAAATGCCCTCAGCCATAACTCCTCAACCACCAGCTGAGCATTAAAGAGGTTGACAAGGTTGGGGGAGACAAAAAGGTGGCAAAACAACAAGGTGACAAAACATGGGTTTTTCCCATAACCAAGGTTTGACATCCCCCACCCCTTATCCTTTGGAACCATGCCCTTTTTATTCAACGTTGCACTGCCGTAGCTGGTTGTGGTTTTATTTTTATTTGATGTGCATGTTTACATGATGTCAAATTATAAGGTGCCAGATAGCACGACAAACCATCGGCAAATATCCCCATTGCCGAACATACACAACCAAATCGATGGTGGGGCTTTTACCTTGAGCTCCTCACCATGATTAATTACATTATATACGTCATGCATACGGGGTCGAAACCGGGGATGTGACATTCCTGTAATCAGAAGGTCATCCACATACAAGATAATAATCATCAAAGAACCATGAATCAACTTCAAATATACATTAGGATCATACTTGCATCAAACAAAACTCAATGATAGCAAAAAACCATCAATCTTGGCATACCAAGCCTTGGGGGCTTGCTTGAGCCAATACAATGATTTCTTTAACTTGCACACTAAATATGGATTAGAAACAAACCCTTCAAGTTGCTGCATATAAATCTCTTCAGTGAGATATCCATTTAGGAAAGCACACTTCACATCCATGTGATGTACCTCCCACTGCTTCGAAGCTGCAATGGCTAGAGCTAGCCTTATGGAGTCCATCTTTTCCACTGGTGCAAAGGTTTCATTGTAGTCAATACCATGTACTTGTGAGTATCCCTTGGCTACCAATATTGCATTATATTTCAAAGGTGAACCCTCAGCAGCAAACACATTCTTGAAAACCCACTTACATTGAACTAGCTTCCTTCCTGGGGGAAGATAACCCAGTTCCCAAGTGTTGTTCTTCTGGAGCGAGCTGAATTATTCCTTCATGGTTGTTTTCTATATTGGATCATGTGCTACATATTCATATGTCTTTGGATCTGATTCAACCATCAAATATCACTTCTCATCAAATAAAGGATCTTTCACACAAAGGGCACTCTCAAATTGAGATCTAGTCCCCCAGCTAGTTCCCCAACTGCAAGAATGGTCTTTGCTGCCCATTTTGGTCTTGTAGGACTGTTAGGATCTGCAATCAAATCATCATTATCATACATATCAGAATCATCAAACTCATTAGTCTCTCCACTTACAATCAATGGATCTGGTGGTGAAGAAGACTCTCCAACTTCAACTGCTACTAAACGCTCTTCTTGGAACTGAACACTTCTTTCAATGAAGGCTTTGTTAGTGCTCAAGTTTATTAGATTGTACCCTTTTGAATCTTCATAATACCCAACAAATAGGCACTCTTTGCTTTGGGGCTGCAAATCTTTTCTCTTTTCAGTTGGAATTCTATCCCAGGACTTTGAGCCAAAAATCCTGAAATGGGTCACATCTGGCTTGTGCCCACTCCAAGCTTCAAAATGAGTCATACCATTAAGATGCTTATGAGGCACCCTATTCTAGATGTGGGATGTACAGTTTATAGCCTTGCCCCAAATATTTGGTGGCAAAGTCTTAGCCTCCATCATGCAGGTTGCCATCTCCTTCAATGATCTGTTCTTTCTCTCAGCAACACCATTTTGCTGTGGTGTGTAAGGGATCGAATGCTACATATAAATACCTGCATCTTTACAATATTGAATGAACTCAGACCTAACATACTCACCACCATTGTCAAATATGAGGATCTTGAGTTTCCTCCCAGACTGGTTTTCAACCAAGGCTTTAAATACTTTGAAGAGGTCCAAAAATTTAGACTTATGCTTTAGGAAGTGAACCCAACAATACCTAGAAAAGTCATCTATGAAGGTCAGTGCATATTTTTCTTGACTCATAGACATATGAGGGAATGGACCCACAATGTCACTGTGGATCAACTCAATAGGTGCAGAGGTTCTCTCATGAATAGCTCTCTCATATTTGTGCTCTGGGTGTTTTCCTAGGATGCAACCTTGATACACTCCCTTAGAAAACTTGATCTTTGGTAACCCTATGACCATATCTTTTTCACTCAAATAAGAAAGATACTTCTATTTAATATGGCCAAATATTTCATGCCAAAGCTTGCTTTCCTCATTAGCATGAATCAGAAGAGTAGAGGGGTTTGAGTAGGGTAGGAAATGGGAAAACATGTATACCTTCGAAGTGTGATCAACAACACCTTTTTCTATGACTTTACCATTTGAAATCTCAGTGATTTCAACATCATCAGGGGAGAAGATGACCTTCTTTGGAGACCGAGTGTGAGTCATCTGATACACTCACAAGATATTAGAGGAAAGACCCGGAACACACAACACATTATTGAAATTACCATGGTCAAGATCAATCCTTCCCTTCCCCAAACTGTCAGTGAGAGAGTCATCTCCCAAAACTATTGGTGGACCTTTCGACATGTCAATAGAGGAGAATGCCTATTTTTCCAAAACCATATGTATAGAAGCTCCAGAGTCTATGATGAAGCTAGGTAAGCTTGATGTTCCAGTAACCAAGGCATGTACTCTCTCTCTGTCCTTTGAATTTGATCCTCCTTCCCTCTTCTTTGAGAAATTAGGAATGGAGATGTTATTCTTCTCTAGGAGTTGGGTCAACATCTGAATTTGATTCTTCATACAAAATCTCTCAGGATGATATCCCTTACTACAGTATGCACACTTTCTCATTTCTCCTTTGTTCTTCTTCTTTTGGGAGTTCTTCTTGGAACCTTGGGGCTCCTCTTGAGACTTGTTCTTGTCTCTCCTTTGCTCAGGTGGTTTTTTATCTTTTTTCTTGCTTTTTGAATCCACCCTTGAATCTACAGCAACCAAATCTTGGTCTTTGGAAGGTTAGATGGTGCCCATCTTCACGAACTTATCTTATTTCTGTGTGAGGGATTCCATGAACTCTGCAAACTTAGGCATCTTCCAGGCTCGAGCTTTCAACTTGGTGGCATGGAAGGTCAAGAAAAACACTGAATAGTTAGGGCCAAGCTTAGAGAGTATGTATAAAACTAGTTTCTCTTCCTTCTTTTCGATCCCACACTGTTTTAGCTGCAAAACAAGGGCTTTAAACTTGGAAAAATAGAGTTGCAAGGATTTGAAGCTACTGGGACTCAAGGAGATCAACTCATTCTCGATTTTATGTCCTCTCATCTCATCTGTATTACCAAAAATATCTACAAGCTTCTCCCACATTTCATTAGGTGATGTCAATCCATCAATATGGAAGAGGAGGTCTCTTGAAATGCTCAGACACAAAAGACCATAGGCCTCATCCCTCCTGTTGTGCCATTTGATTTTCTCTGCAGTTGCATTGGACTCTACCTCAGTTGCCATAGTTACTATGTAGAGACATTTTTCTCTCAAAAATATCTCCATCTCAGCTTTCCACTCAAAGAGATTGAATGGAGTCAAGATGATCTTTTGAGATTGGTCCATAGCTCAGAAACTGTACCCTTCAGTTAGCAGGATATGCTCCCAGTCAAGATGTCGAACCCGCAATAGAAATATGTAAGGAGATAAATCGATCTAAAAATGGTTTGATACCATGTGCAAATTGAACCCAAGAGATAGAATAATTACACTCACAAAATTGCTAATCAAACATGCAAAATTTACACCAAAGGAGACTGAAATTGGAGCATAACACTAATCTGTATTAAGTAAGCTTACAATATCCGACCTTATGAAGTAATAGGCTGATAAAATATATAATTACATGAGATATTTAAATGCATAAGGATTCCATTCGAAAAGATAAAAAAGCAGGCTTACTAAAACTAGCCAAATCCCCCATAGGTGCATAAAGCAGTTTCCAAATCCTCCAAGATGCTCATGAATTGGATAAGTCAAGTAGGAAAGCTAAATAGGGATGGAAATACTATAGGAATATATTAAACCCACTCACAACTTAGGATAAAATAATTAATCATTATTTTATTAATTATTCACCCACTAGCTTAATTAGTTGGCATCCACTTGCACCTTAAAGTCAATACATGCCATCTATATCCTAGTAATGATTTATTTCCAATTATGGGTTGATCTTGACCATCTTTTGACCATCCAAAATTAGTATACAGGACTTTACAGCAGATTCTGCTTTATTCTGCTTTTTCTGCTTTTCCTGCTTTTCTATGGATAAGATAAAAGCTAGTCAACTAGGAAACTGGGAACTTTTGATTCCAACCCATCCTCCATTATTTTTTCTCCATTTTCTAGGATTAGCATGTTATTTCCATCTCCTTGAAAACTCACTCATGCTTTTTCCAACTCGTGAGGTCCTTGATAGATTTAGTAAGTGCTTTATCCACCTATGGGGGTTTGTTATATTTTGGTAAGTCAGCCTTTTTGAGCTTTATGAGTTGTTTCCATACAATTTGATTTTCCTATGAGGGATGTAATATTTATGTACACTATTATTCATCATTATTCAATGGAAGGATACACACCAATATTCATCTCTTCATTCATGTGATTCAGTCTCTTTTCTTCTCTCTATTTTTCCTGTGTATGCTTGTGAGAATTCTTAGTAGCAAGATCTATTTCCTGTGCTTCTTTTTGTTGGGGCTCGACCTTAAATTTCCTTATTTTTGGCAACTCCGTGGTTTTGGTGCGAAGCTTGTAAGCGGAGTTGCGCTCCAAAATAGTCTTAGGGGTTTCGGGGTTGGGTCGAAGCCCCTCTTTTTGTAATTAACCCATGGTTTAAACTCATCGTTTTTAAGCCCATGGTTTAAGCCCATGGTATTGTAAAAGTGCACTTGTATAAATAGGCACTTATGTAAAGGAGTCAAGTAGGTTTTTGGAGGCTTTTATGTATGATGATTTGATGCGATGAAGTTAAGGCCTATTTTAGGGTTTAAGGTTAAGTCCCAGCTGAGTGCGTGGATGACCTTTGTAGCTGAGTGCACAGAGGGTTTAAGAAGAAAAGATACTGCAGCTAAGTGCGCAGTTTTGGGTTGTTGAGGAGATCTACAGCTGAGTGCATAGATCAGAACTGTGCTGGTTGTAAAGAGTTGAATATAAACGCAGTTCTGTGGATGTAGCCCCTACACTGGGGGTGAACCACCTATATCTTGTGTTGTGGTGGTTCTATTTATTTTGTGCTATTATGTTTTATGCATTTGATAAGTAGATGAATGATAAAGTAAAATATATTGCTAAATACTAACTTCGCTGTGAATTCCCAGTTAAGGGTTAAGCAAGAAACGTCTTTTTATCTAAACTGCGAAGCTATTTATGTAAATGTTGAAGCTCTGTATTGCATAATTATTATTTGTTAAGGCTAAAGGTACAGTAATATCCCTCTTTTGCTTGCAGAAACCTGATTCTGCGACACTCCATAACTATTTCGGGTGAGACTGCAACCTGTTCGCAGGTTGTTGCCGAAAGGGCCAACACTGTGGGTCTGTTTGTTGGTGTGAAGATAAAAGGATAAGAACCCGGGTCTACCCTAAGCCCCAACAAATTGGTTCCGTTTCCGGTTGAACTAGTATCTGCTTCAAGAGGGATTTACGTCATACCCCAACAAATTGGTTCTGCTTCAAGAGGGACCTATGTCGTACCTTGAGGGATATGTTTTGGAGGCCCTCAATAAAAGAAATCAGTGACTAGATTGAAGATACTTATCTAAAATTTGCTGAACAATAAAATAAAGATCCTCGTCGTAGCTCAAATGACTTATTGCAAAGGTACGTTTTTACTGATATTTATGAAATTTTCTTTGGTAGTATCCACATAGAATTGCACCAGTGGTTATCCAGGTTGATGGAAATAAAGACAAACTTCAAAGAAGATCAGTCTCGTGACTGGACCCCAGGAATAATTAAGCTATTGAAAAGTGTGAACAACGCGGTATCAAGAGCTGTTGACTTCTGGATAACGCGAACCCTTGAAGAATTTGTGACGAAGTTCACCATCGACACAAATACTTCTTTCAGCGAAGCATAAAGACAGTTTTTCAAAGGACCAAGGGGTAAGTACCTGAATTCATTGAGTTTAAAAATTAAAATGCTCTTGGATGAGAAAGGCATATTGCTTATTGAATCAGATTGCTAGATTTATTGCTACTAACCTATGTTTGGAAGCGAAAGTGACTTCAACGAGCAAAGTGGTTTGCTTCACAACGGTAAAAGATACAAGAGAACTCTTGGATCCTATACCCTAGGCCAAAATACCGATTATACCCCAGTAAGTCCAGAAGAATCTGAATCTAAAGAAACCCCTTTTGTTAGAAACCCTCCTATAACTCTGCAGCGAAGACTTGTTATCCCTGAGAACCCGTCGCAGTCTGAAAGTAACCCTAACCCTAGTAGTCCTGTTGCAGGTCAGTCTACCTCAGTAAGTTCCCCTACCCCTGTTATCAGTCCCCCTCCTTCCCCCCCTCAATCCAATATGGCCCATGTGAATGATGATATCAAGCTCCCAGTCTTTAAAGGAACTAGATCAGAGGATCCAAAGCAGTTTTGGTTCTTATGCGAAGCTGTCTGGACTGCTAAGAATATTATGGATCAAAATGCAAGAAGAGCACAACTCATAACCTCTTTCAGAGACCGAGCTTTGACCTGGTTTATGAAGTTTTCCAGTACTTAGAACTATATCCTGGCTGATATTAAAAAAGAAATGATTAAAGAATTCAAGAAGCCTAAATCAGAGTCACAGTGTATAACTGAACTGAAAGAAATTCAGCAGAAGCGAGGTGAATTAGTTTGGGACTTTGATCAGAGGTTCAAGGTCCTGTTGGATCAAGTTAGTTTCACTATTGGACCAGAGCAACATAAAGAATGGTTCATTGCAACACTATTTCCACATATCAGGACTCCACTTATGCAACAGAAGGTTGCTGATCAGCAAGAGGTGTTGGAAATTTCCATGAAACTTAAAACAACTCCTGTCGGAGATAATTCTGACATAGCCCAGATATAGGCGCAGTTAGCAGAAATGGCTTTGGAGCTTCACGACATGAAGAAATGAAAATCCATTCCCAAAGATGTTTGGTGTACATGATGTAAGACAGAAGGTCATGACAAAGAACAGTGTCCTGCACTAAGAAATTACCTGAATACTGGTGCACCAAACCCATTTAACCCTACTGGCCTATATTGTGAGATCTGTAGAACAACTGGTCAGCATCGACCTGAAGATTGCTATCTGCTGCAGAGATATGCTCAAGTACCTAAGAATCCCTACTGCAAGTTCTGTAAGTCAGTTGGACACAATGAAGACGAATGTCGCAGCTTTGACCTCATGAGGGAGCGAACCTATGATGCTTATAGGGTACAACCCGATGCACAAGGAAATGATGGATATGGTTATCGAGGTCGAGGTAATTTCAAAGGTCGTGGTCATGGTGGTATGCCTGGAGGAAGTTGAGGCCAGGTTATTTGCTATAACTGTAATCAGGAAGGACATGTAGCCAGAGACTGTCAGAACCCAACTACGACATGTCGATATTGCAGAGTAGTCGATCATGTGATTGAGCAATGCCCATAGTTGATAGCCAAGATCCAAGAAACAAATGGCACTCGTACTCAGAATCTTTAGATGATTGCTGTAGAGAAAAGACCTGTCCCAGCCATTAATGTTGTTACAAGGAGTGGAGCTGCAATGTAGGTGCAGAATAAGGGGAACCAGCCTGACGAGGCTTGGATCCATAAAACTCTAGAGAAAATTCCAGCCTTCGATGTTGAAAGAGAAAAATGAACATTTATGGAAGCTAAGCAATACTTTGCTGATCTGAGAACATCAGTAGCAACTACGCAACAACATCAACAGTAGTTACAGTTCCAAGAAGCTTCACCGGATCAAGTAAGTACACTGTCATCATTTTTACAGAGTCGTATGAAGCTATTAAGAAATCAGAATGCTTTGAATGAGTTATAGAAAGTTATTCAGTCTTGCGAACCTTAGCGAAGCTCTGATAGAGGAAAAATTGGTAATAGAGTTAGAAGGACTGGAAGAGAAATGAGATTGCATGCTCAGATAGGAGATTATGACATGACTTATATCATTTTAGACCTGGGATCAGAAGTGAATGTCCTAACTAAGCAGACATGGGAACAAATGGGAAAAACTACGCTTGGATGGTCCCCTATACAGCTGATGTTAGCCAATCAACAGAAGATTGTGCCCTTGGGAAGATTCCCGAGTGTACTAGTGGATATTGATGGAGTCAGTACTTTAGCAGATTTTGAAGTCATTGAAATAATTGATGATAACAACCCCTATCCAGCCTTGCTAGGAATTGAATGGGCAATATACAATTATGCAGTAATCAGCCTTAAGAATAGACAAATGACTTTTGAAGGAAAAGGCTTGAGAATCATAGTACCGTTGGACCCTTCTCAAGGAGAAAGGTATACAGAGCCAGTCAGAGATGAAGATCAGGATGTTTTGGATCATATTTACAACATCAAAGCTAAAGAAGAAGACTATCTTAACCCTACTGCTGAAGGTATAATGGATTGGCAGTGTGACATTTCTTTCAAAATTGGGTCCTGATTACTCAGTTTTTGTGTCTACCTTTCATGCAACTAGGCTTGCTGTTCCTAAGTGGAAAATGCCTTCTTTAAATCCTTTTCTTGATTCACTAACAAAGGAGCAAGATAAATTGATCCATATGGTTGTCCTTAATTCTTCAAAGGTAAAGGATCATTCTCTCTTGGTTCAGGGAAGCAAGAAATTGAAATCAAAAGAGAAGCAAATTGTGAAGAAGCCAAAGTCAGAAATTGAAGATGAAGATTCATATGAAGATTTAATGAAGAAAGTTAAGAAGAAAGGGAGCACATCCAAGTGTTCTTATTGCAGCAAGGGTTTTAATTCAGAGAAGAAGTGTTTCAATAATAATATGGACATCATGTCTCAGCTTCTTGAGAAGCACAAGATCGAAGTTCCAGATGAACTAGAGAAGCCTGCTGATTCCTCAGAACAATGTCATACTGCGCAGTTCCAAGGTGATATAACTTATGCCTTGAGTGTCAGAGTTCTCTCCTTTTCTCATATCTCTGATATGTATTTATTCTCTGATATATTAGAATCAGAAATATCAGAACCTTTCTTTGATGATCCTCCTCTCAGTCTACTAGATTCTTCTCCCAAAAATTGTGATTTTTCACTAGATATTGACTTACCTTTGAGCAGCTCTTCCTCACAAGCTTGTATATCTGATTTAGAAGATTGTTTGCAGGCTGATATGCATGTCATGAAACATATAATACCACCATCCATACCATCTACCATACCTCTGAATAATCCAAAGACTATACAAATCCCAAGATCACTAGTTGATTCCTCATTGGTCTCTTATGCAGTGATATTTATCTTACATGGTTTGAAGTCTTTCCTATCTTTCATTGGCTGTTTATCCATGTCCTTAGTCATATTTGGACTGATATTAAACATGTTTGGATATGTTCTAAACACTTATTGTTCAGATCTTAAGCCCATCCATCATTCATATTTTTACACCTATCAGTTTTCCCCAGTTGTTCATATTTTTCCTAGTCTAGCCCTATATCCTCATTGAGCCACTGAAGCCTTTGTATTTGCTGTTCCATATGCTAATGTTTCTGATATATCAGATTTTTATCAGCCTCATATCATATCTATACAGGTGCTACAGCAGATTGGAATATTTACATGTGGTTCACATCACAATTTTGCAGCTATTTAGGGAATTGGGTGTGAAATAAATTGCCTTATTTTTTGTACTCTTTGGGAAGGAGTATGCATAGATCTCTTTTCCATTTCAGATTATGTTTGCAGATCAGAGTTTGACAGCAGAAAAAAGCATTTAGATAATGCTCCCACTTCATCAGATAATGAGATACAAGGAGTCTCTCCTCTTCCTTCTTGTAGGTTCTACACTCCAGCACATGATCATGGAGTTCATGATTTCTTCAACAAGTCTTCCATCCAGAAGCAGTTCACTCAGCCGATTCAAGTGAATATAAGGATATGTTGAAGACATATTATTTCAAAATTTTGTGCCTTGTCCTATCTTGAGGGAGGATTTTCCCCATGTGGTTTTGCCTCTTTCCTCACTTTTGTGGACATAATAATTGTTAAAGGGTGACCATAGCCTTGTTGTTGGGCCCTATATGCATCCATATGCATCCATATTTTTTGTCATACCATCATAAAGTCAGACTTATAGGGGGGTGTAGGAATATATTAAACCCACTCACAACTTAGGATAAAATAATTAATCATTATTTGATTAATTATTCACCCACTAGCTTAATTAGTTGGCATCCATTTGCACCTTAAAGTCAATACATGCCATCTATATCCTAGGACTGATTTATTTCCAATTCTGGGTTGATATTGACCATCTTTTGACCATCTAGAATTAGTATACAGGACTTTACAGTAGATTCTGCTTTATTTTGCTTTTTTTGCTTTTCCTGCTTTTCTATGGATAATATAAAAGCTAGTCAACTAGGAAACTGGGAGCTTTTGATTCCAACCCATCTTCCATTATTTTTTCTCCATTTTCTAGGATTAGCATGTTATTTCCATCTCCTTGACAACTCACTCATGCTTTTTCCAACTCGTGAGGTCCTTGATAGATTTATTAAGTGCTTTATCCACCTATGGGGGTTTTGCTATATTTTGGTAAGTCAACCTTTTTGAGCTTTATGAGTCGTTTCCATAAAATTCGATTTTCCTATGAGGGATTTACTATATATGTACACTATTATTCATCATTATTCAATGGAAGGATACACACCAATATTCATCTCTTCATTCATGTGATTCAGTCTCTTTTCTTCTCTCTATTTTTCCTGTGTATGCTTGTGAGAATTCTTAGTAGCAAGATCTATTTCCTGCGCTTATTTTTATCATCATTGCACATATAATTGATCTATTATTTCTACAAATACAACTCATACATGATTTTATTAGGAGAAAAGGAGGGAGGATGATGTGGGAAAAAAACAAGTCAACTACACCTAGTCTAGCGTTTCCTTTTGCCTTAAATCTCAATAAAACAAGCAGCTTTTTAGAAAAATAAGATATGCACTTTGGAGGATCTGGAATAAATAAGACATGCTAAAATGGGTTTCCAGGATGTTTCCTAAGCACTCCATGACTCGGTTTTAGCATGTTTTGACTTCTAGGACATGTAGAAAGCAACTAGCATAGAGTGGAATATAGGAAACTAGGTAATAAGACAAAAATGATTTAATTAATGTCTAAGTTAGGTAACTATGGGTTGATTATTCTAACAATTATCACCTATCAGTAAACAATAATTTCATAAATTTAATCATCAATATTTAATAAGTTGTAGGATTTTTTTACTTCTACCATAATACATGATTCATACTGTTACTGGTAAAACCATCCTGTTAAAATCATCCTGGTAAAACTATGCAATGTCAATGCATAAATAACATAATCCGTAGTTAATCCTTGGTTCATAAAAACCTCTAAATCTGACAATAAAGAAAGAAAAATAAAACATCACTCATTCTTAACTTCATTATTTAAGCCAATGGATACTTTTACTAACAACCAATTTTGATTGATAGTGTTCCTAGAATAATCCTACAATGTTAGCATATAACATTATACGACATTCATTCAGTTATCATTTTCATATACTAATAGAAATTAAACATCTTTAGTCATCAGTCCTTGGATAGTTACGAGTGAAGGGACATTCCAATTCTACACAACAATACTAAGTGGCAAGCTAGAGACGTAGGAATATCACGTGTTATCTAGCTCTATATTCCTATTAATGTCTTTGGAGGAAAAATTATACTCTTTGTTGGGAATCTTGTACCTTGAGTATCCCTCTTTTAGCAAGCCCATGCAAGCCATGAATACACATATGTTAAAACAACAATAATGGATAATGTTCATTACAGGTAGCTGTAGGTATAGTATACTATTTCTCTGAAATCCATTCATTCTTCTCGCAAGAATTTTGACGTTGGTGCAACACACTAGTGACCAACATGTTTCAAAAAGACAAAAAAATTTAACATGATGGGGTGCATTATGATTCAATTTCTAAGGTGTTTTAATTAGATAACCTAACTCACCTTTTAACACCAGTACATAATCATAAAAGAAATACATATTGATGCTTTACCTAATTTTTCCAACCCTCTAACTTCAGTATTTCATACTACATTTGTGTTATCACACATTGCATTGGTTACCCGGTATCCGAAGGGGTATTTTTTCGCTAGGTCGCACATTCTATTTCTACTGGTAACAATTGAGCATTTAGATTTAGCCTAAAGTCAGCTTTTAATTTAGACTTCCTTTTAAATTATACTCTGTGTGTAAAATTTTTTCTTAACAACACTTTTAACAACAAAATTTATTTCTAAAACTAGCCTAACATTTCCATGCCTACAACCTTCTTTACAAATGAATAGCGTCTTCAAGTTTTCCTTAAGCATTTGATGATTTCTACACTACCAAATTGTTAGGGTTTTTGGGACTCTTCTCAAATATTATACAACTTGAAATGCTTTGCATAAAGTACAGTAAACATGTCACTTCCTTTATTTCGTAGTAATAAGTATTACCATTTATTCCTTCATATTACTTTTAACATTTATTGTTAACAACCTCTACATTTTCCTTTCCTAAGGAATCCCATAGCTAATTACCCATATAAAATGGTGCCCTATGTTTTAAAAAGGTCTTCGTTATGCTATATTTTGATCATTTAAGAAATATGATCTTAGGATCATAACTGAGAGAATAACATCCACAACAATCAATCACAAGAGACAATAGACACAAGAGATTTTCCTCGGGGAAACCATAAAGGAGAAAACCCTGGAAATTTCTCAGAGATAGAATGAGCACCAATGGCAGCAGTAAAACCAAAAGACATAAAAGATGATCTCCACAACTGTTCTCTCTCTCTCTCTCACTTGACAGACCTTCTCCTCTCTCACTCATGCGCCCCAGTGAGTGAGGGTGTGTATGTGATAAATATAGAGGCTCACTCACTATTTATATTCTTTCATTCACTTAATGTCCACTCCAACAAGTTAGCCTCACTTAATAATTACTTACACGGGCTGAATTCTCTAGGAGAGTCTAATAACCCTAGTGCCCCACAACTGTGGGGACTTTTCCCTTCGATCAATAAGGAGGGTTAACCTTAACTCAATTCTGGGGACTATTGCCCTGACTTACAATGGAGGGTTAACCTCAATGAATTTACATGACTTGTTTACATTCGAGATACTTCTCGATAGGAACATCAGGGTACAATACATAAGATATACAAATGAATACATTCTGAACTTACAAATACATCAACACTCCCTCTTAAATAGGAAGGTATTCTCTTGACACAATTTATCAGCACAAGTCTTCTTCTCTATATCATCTGGATCATCATCAAGTCATCTTTATCTATAAGTCTGGATCATCACTGGATCTGGATCATCATTGCCGGATCATCACTGGTTCTATATTAATTCTACTCGTCACCAAAAGTTCTATAGAGCCAACCCTTTTTCATGCTAGTTGTAGGCCTATCCTCCATTTAGGTCTTCAACTTCATTCTTCACTTATTTCTAACCCAGTCAGAAAGGCCCTCATAGAACTTACATTTGACCATGAGAGGAACACATCCACCATCATGTCAGAAAGGCATGTCGAACAATCACATTTGACCATTGGAGGAACACATCCACCACCATGTCGAAAAGGCACAACACTCACATCCACTGGCATGATAGGACACACCATCTATCATCCGAGGAAAGGCTCAGGACTTACATCTACTGGCATAACAGAACACACCATCTACTATCCATAGAAAGGAACAACACTTACATATTTCATTCTCAAATAATGGCTCTCAGCTCTAGGTTGAGTGTCAGTCCCAGACTGAAACAAATTCCTGGTAACTGACCAGGTGCCTCCATTCTCCCAGAGAATGGCCTCTTATCACTAAGCTAAGCTTTAGTCCCATAATGATTCAGTTTCCTAGTAATTGACCAGGTGCCTCCATTCTCCTATAGAATGGATTCTCAACAGTAAGCTAAGCTTCAGTCCTGGAATGAATCAAATTTCCTAGTAACTGACTAGGTGCCTCCATTATTTCAGAGAATGGCTTCTCAGTACTAACCTGAGCTTCAGTCCCAGACTGATTCAATTTCTTGGTAACTGACAAGGTGGGTCCATTCTCCCAGAGAATGGATTCTCAACACTAAGTTGAGCTTCAGTCCCATACTGAATCAATTTCCTGGTAACTGACCAGGTTCCTCTATTCTCCTAGAGAATGGCTTCTCAGCACTAAGCTGAGCTTCAGTCCTAGACTGAATCAATTTCTTGGTAACCGACCAGGTGCCTTTGTTACGGAGAAAACTTCCTATGGCTTGAGGTGTACCACAACAGACAGAGAAACCATAGAAATCAATCCCTTCCCTATATGCAAGAAAAATACAACATCTAACACTAAAGTAGATCCCTGTTGAGCTTTTTCCAATCCCACTTGCTTTAGCAATTCACTCTCAACAATAATAAACAAGGAAAGCATGCTATATAATATAGTTCTAGGCCTACTCTAGCATATATAATCAATAATGCATAAGCAATTAAACAAATCCATGGATTCAATATTCATTTAAATGCACATCATTGGATACGAAAAGATATTTATATTAATAAAATTAGAGATTACACAAGTGACAACCTCTGTCGGCACGTTTGTGAACCAGAGAAACTAAGTCCTCCTCCTAGGCGTCCACCACCTCAATCCTACATCTCTCGATAGCAAGTTCAAAAGAAAAGGAAAGCTTTGGAAGAACAAAAAGTGCTCCAAGCGACAAAGGGATGTAGAATCAAGTATAAACAAGCTATGACAACAATGGGCTATAGTTTTCTTGCTCTTCAATTTCTCCTCTTCAATGTATCCGAAGGGTTCCTTATATAGTGCTTCAATGGGGTAATGGAAAGTCAAATCCGAGCGATCTTGATGCATATGGAAGGTGAAGAGACAAGTGACTTGGACCCTCTTCAAGGAAAACTCCAAAAATATTTGTCCTTTTGCACACATCCCGATGTATGTGGGCTTAATGGTAATATCCATGTATATACATGAGAAAGGGATTAAAAGTTGTGTACAACAAATAATGAGTGTTTTTAGGGATTATCTTGGAAACATCAAAGGTACAAAAATAGTCCATGGGGTCCAAAGAGTCTGCAGAGGGATAGGGAAGGCCATAAAAGTGTGATCAACCATGTGTGGTAAATTCAGCTGTAACAGATGCCCCCTAATGTGTGAGGTCATAGGGGTAACATGATGGCCTAAATACATTATAAATCCATCCTAGAAGTGGAGTGATGAAGAACCAGGTGGAAGAACTAGCCATCCAATAGTATAATACAATAATCAAACTTTGCACATGACTGCAAATACATATAGTAGTCCTGGATAGATAAGAGTGCAATGGCCATGAATAGGCATGATATACAAACTGTGACATGTGTGGTCATCACCACGTACAATATATAATAGATCAGAATCTCCATGATGAAGATATACAAAGGACTAAGATCTCCATGAAAGCTGAAGATATACCATGGATCAAGATCTCCATAATGGCTAAAGATATCTGACATACACTGGAATCAAGTCACGAGAGTTGAAATCTCATGAACACTGGCACGATCAAGGAGGTAGCATATATGAAATGCCACCAATCTAGAAAGTCTTCTACATAAACAACTACGAGTACATGTCCTACTATGTAAATAGAGGTGTCAAGGTCGAACATAGTAGCCCATTGTCTGATTAACGGTCATTGATGTATACTGTTAACAGACGCGAGATCACCCATTGATAATGAAAATGAGAATCAAGGTACTAGATTGCAATCTAACAAGTGCAAATAAAATGTGTTGAGGTCGAACACTTGGAAGAATCCATCATTAGAGGAAATTTCAACCCAAAATGGGCCTTTTAACTTTGATTCAAATTCCATGTCATCATGTGTTAGCCAATGAAATTGCTTTAAATTTGAAATACCATATAGGTCTTAAACACTTTTTTAATATAAATTTGGGGATAGGTATCATAAAAAAAACTACTTTTTGTTTGTATTTTCGACATATCTCCCCATGTTTTTACTCAAATTTCGATTGGGAGAGTTCATTGGATGTGGAATTAAATTCCACATCCAACGAGTACCCACTCGGTATACTTTTGACAAACCCTGCTACCGCAAAAACAAGAAATACTTGAAAAAATGAAATGATGACATCACCATTCCATTTTTTCAGGTATTTCTTGTTTTTGGGGTAGTGGGGTCCATCAAAAGTATGCCAAGTGGGTGCTTGTTGGATGCGGAATTTAATTCCGCATCCAACGAGCTCTCCCGTTCGAAATTTGAGTAAAAACAAGAGGAGATATGCCAAAAATACAAAAAAGTAGTTTTTTTCTTTTCTTCCTCCAAAATTAATAAATATTATTTTATTATTTTAACTATTATTTTATTAATTCTTTTTAGGAGGCCCATTTTGAGTTGAAATTTCCTCTAATGTGATTAGGGGACATTGATGTATTCCCAAAATTGTTGATGGAGAGAGAACCTACCACTAATGACCGTAATCCTATCCCAGAATAAAGGATGTGAAGTCGATGGAATGGAATTCGCTGGAAGGAGGGCATTAAGGCATCCCCCATCAACCAACATGAGGTACTCAACAATGTTGTATAATGTGGATGGACTTGAACAAGTTGTGCACGAACCAGTAATAGTATCGAAAATGGTCGATATGCAAAGTCAAGACAACTGAGGAATGGCCAACTCAAGCTGCAACTTCCTTTGAACAATAGTATAAAGGTGAATGGTGACTGAATGTAGGCAGCATCGACTCGATATACAAAACTGGGACATCTCTGTGACACATCAGGCATCGACAGAGGCTCCATAGGGACTGGAATCTTAACCAATCGGTGGAGATAAACTCAGAGATATAAATACAGCTCCTAAAGTCAAACTACTAACCCAACCAATAGATGTGATACATAATGCTCTGTTTGATGGAGACATGACTCGACTGCTGCCAAAGATAACATCTTTTCCTGTCCGGATTTTTGGTTTGTTGATTTTTTTTTTTTGGACTTTTTCAGATATTTTGAAAAGCTTGAAAAAGAATAAAAGTGCTTTATAGTTACAAATATAGGAGGAGACGAGCGTCAAGGGGAAAACAAACTAGTTCCAAGAAGTGGAACATACCTATGCTCAACGCAAGGAAACATGTGCAGGATAACGACACTTGGGGGAAAGTCCCGTCCTAGTAAAAATGGGGAATCAAGCTGCAAAAGGTATATAAAACAACTCTGCTTGGCTAGACATGAGACAAGCTCGAGCTATGTGGATGATAATCAAAGTCAGGGAACCCGACATAAGGCTCAATAGGGAAGGAAAAACTCATGATAATGCAATTACAACTTGACATATACAAGGGAGTCATGGAGAAAAGGCTAGCATAAAGGTCAAGAGGAGTATGAAGCTCTTGCTCAAAGTCATGGGCACCAAATGCAATACAGGATCTAACTAGGGTACCCATGTATGGTAAATCTCTACCATTCACAACATGTCACTTCTAAAAGTAGAAAGAAGGTTCTGTGACAAGATGGAATGGGTTCATACCTAAGGTTAAAATGAAACAGTTATAAGGTTATGCAAAATGCAAACAGATGTGAAACATAACCTATATGCCAGTTTAGACATAATACCTGTAGCAGGCATGAACGAATCAAAGCCATGGTCAAAATGCACTCAAAATGGACTCCTACAATATCAAATTAGTTCAAACGGTCCAAAATGGTCAAAAACTATAGAAAGTGGGTAAAAATTTCAAATTTTTTCTATAAATAGTAAAAAATTTAAAAAATTTCATATCATTTGAAATTTTTACCCAACATAGTGTATTTGAGCTCAGAACTTCAGAAGCGAATTTCGGGAGCATCATCCAGCAGAATCTCTCCCCGTTTGATCCAAGTAGATTCTCATGCCCTCCTCTTCCATTTTCATACATTTTGTTTGACTTTTCATGGTCCATTTAATATTTTAAGCCATCTATACTTGTGCGTTTCATTACACATGGAAATCCGACTTTTTCTGCATATAGGGCTCACCATACGCAGAAAAAGCACCAAAAACCACGTACATACGCAACTGTTTTGAGAACAGTCACGTATAGGGCTGCAAACAAGGTTTTCAAAGGCAAAAATTGATAGAAACTTTGGTTTTTTGTGCAGGATGGTACTAGAGTGGAGGGAAAGAGAGCATGGTGATGTGGAGGAGGCTGTGTAAGGTGATCTTATGGCCCAACCAGCATTACAGACATGTGGTTTATACAATTTTTGGTGTCTTCGCAGCCTGAGAGCCAAACCAAGATTACTCCAGCTACTGGTGGACTATTGGGACCTAGAATCTAAGACATTTCATATAGATGGGATGTTGCTCAGAATTGAGGTTGAGGACATATATTTTATCACTGGTTTGTCTCGACGAGGAGAGATGGTGAACCTCCAATCTCGTGGGCCAAGAGGAGGGCTCACTATCGATGAGTACATAGTTGTGTATTGATTTTCGGAGATGGAAAAGGTTGGGAATCAAATCCCAACAAACTCTATACAGATTCTGGGACTGGAAGCCATACTTTTGGCACTAGGCTAGATTATAGGTTTGGCTTCACTCCACCAGGCCTCGTGGCCAATGATGTTCTATGCGATATAGTGTATGCGACCTACATTGTATGACTGGAGTACAACCCTGTTGAGCAACTTGAAATAACAACTCAGTGACTGAAAGGTGAGCAGGGTACAGAACTTTGGGTTCAACAGTGTATTGGGCACGTTTTTCTTTGAGTAGGTTCTGGGGCTAAGCCCTAGGGTGGAAAGTGCTCCACATGGAGTTCGGGATCCAGGTCAATGACGCTGGGAAAATTTCATTCGTAGACTAGGTGGAGGTAGGGTGGCTAACCCCTACCCAAGAGACTTCTTTCCATGGTGTCGGAGACAGATCGTCACCATATACGACTACCCCTATGCAAGGATAGACTTCCGCGGAGATCCAGATATGTTGCTACCACTAGGAGTAGCTTATGGTGACATAGGTAAAGAATCCAAAACCCACCTTTTAAGTTTTGAATTATTTAATTTTTGTGTTTTTGATATATTGACTCAAAAGACATATTTTTGGTGTGATGACACATAGTGAAAATCTGTCATGTAAATGCAGATGTAGGACCACGGTGGCTAGAAGGCTTCCCTCGTCATCGACGAAGGGGAAGAGGAGACGATATCATGGGTGCAGATGTGGAGCAGACTCTCCAAAGCATCCACATGAACTTTGTTCGCTTGACACACAGGGTACCCATGGCACAAGTCAAGGACTTCCCTGAGGCCATGCTGCATCACATGGTTGGTGTACCATGCATGGGTTTGACTCTTTCTATGTCTATCTAGAGCCATAGTGCTATATCATGATCGGAACCCCCCTCCTACTCAGGCTTAGAGACATGAGTGTATTCATTTTTGTATAACCGTGTATTATATTTTGGTGGCTCGGAAGCCCCAATTTTGTATATGACACTTATGTATTATGACGTCACTTTTTGGATATTAATGAAAAAACTTTTATCATGATCGATTTTATTTATATTTACATGTGTGTAAAATGCATGTTTGTGATATTCTTATGGTCTATGAAACAAATGCCAATCTAACACATAGTTAGTATATGAGTCAGCAACTTGATTCAAAACTCTTGGAACATGAATGTATGTTATATTCTCAAATTGTTGTTCTAGCAATCTCACATGTAAGAATCTTCGTAATAATGTCGGATCCCTAACACGATACAAGCCATTAAGATGTAAAACCAGTAACTGTGAATCAAGACGTACCTCAAGAGAATGAACACTATGTGAAATGGAATTATGCAATAACTCAATGATAGCAATATATTCAGCAACATTGTTTGAAGAAGGCCATAAACATATGCATCCTGAAGACAATACTTGAACCATAGGAGCATAAATCACTCAAGCAGTCGAAGCTAAGTTTTGAGTGTGGTGGCTAGAACCATCAGCAAATCCTATGTAAACATAAGACTCCATTGACATCTACCATAAGAAACGAAAACTAATCAACAAACCCGATCACCATAAGAAAACCTAACTATGCAATGCAAAACTGTACAATAATATACAATAATCATCCCTGGCTGAAGAGCATGCATAGTCTTTTTTGAGATAGAGCCCATTTCTAGGCTCTGCCAAGGCTATCCCTTCGTAATCAACCAGCTCATAAGCGCCTTTTTCTAAGACTTGTTTAACCACATAAGGACCATGCCACATGGGATTAAATTTCCCTACCCCCAAGGGTTCCTTAGCTTGATCCCACAAAAGGACCAAGTCACCTTCATTAAACCTCCTTGGACAGATAGAATTATCATATTGGACCTTGATGTGATGCTTTTCAACCTCTATATCCACTAAGGCATCTTGGCATTGCTCATCAAGATGCTCTAAGTGGACCAAATTCTCTTCCAATGCGGAAGTGTCAGGTAAAATATCTATAGCTAGCTTCAAAGAAGGGATTTCACATTCAACTGGTAAAACTGACTCCACCCCATGTACAAGATGATATTGAGAGAAACCAGTGGTAGTATTAACTACGGTTCTATAGGCCCACAAAGCAAGATACAACATAATATGCCAATTGGCCTTGCTTCATGTGATGGTTCGTTGGAGAATAGACTTAAGTGATTTGTTCAATGCTTCAACTTGTCCATTTGCTTGAGGGTAATAAGAGGTTGAATTCTCTTGCTTATACCATAACTTGGAAGCCAACTCTTCCATCATTTTATTCTGAAAGTGCCTACCATGGTCAGTGACAAGCTCTTTTGGAATGCCAAACCGGGTGATAATCTGGTTGAAAACAAAATGCGTAGATGTCTCACCATCGGATTTAATTGTGGGCATAGCCTTTGCCCATTTCGTGAAGTAATCGACAGCCACAATAATGTGATGATGGCCCCCAATTGAAGCTATGTTTCAATCCATAAAATCAAGACCCCACTTGGTGAAGGGACCGACAGTGACAATAGGATGTAACGGGGCTAGATGCGAGCGCATATTGCATGCAAACAACTTGCAAGGGTGGCACTTCTTGACCACATTAATGCAATCTTTAAATATGGATGACCAAAAATATCCTGCTCTCAATATTTTTTGGGCTATAGAAAGCCCAGATAAATGACCACCACACCCCCCTCCGTGGAAATCATTCAGCACAACCTTAGCCTCATCATGGGTTAAACAACGACGCAAAATGGAATCTACCCCATGACGGTTCAAAGTGTTATACACTATAAGGTAGTTCTTAGATAGATGATGTAATCGTCATCGCTCATCCCATGAAAGGTGAGTAGGGACCTTCAATGTTTTCAAATATACAATGATATCCCGGTACCAAGGGTCCAAAGTTGCGATAAGGAAAATATGCTCATCGACAAACGTATCCTCATAAACTTCCTCCTCCTCCAAACTTGTAAAATCGGATATAAGCTCCGCAAAGATCAATGATTTCTTTGATTTCACTGAAACGAACTTGAGATCAAACTCTTGCAAAATGACAATCAATTTATTGTATTTTCCCCCAATCAGCCTTCTAGTGAGGATGAACTGAAACAAATTGATGTGAGCTACGACCAAGGTTTGGCGAAGGAGAATGTAGTGTCTCAAATGATGAACTGCATGAGCGGTATCCAAGGCTAGCTTCTCCACATGGGAATAGCGAAGTTTTGCATCTATAAGGTTTCAGCTCAAATAATATATGACATGATCATGGAGCTCCTCATCCTCCTGAACCAAAACCATACCAACCATCTCCATGGACGTGGCCACATAAATCAAGAAATCACGGCTATAGTTGGGTGGACTAAGCATGGGGGCCATTTCTAAGGCTTTCTTAAGAGAATCAAAGGACCCCTAGGCTCGCTCATCCCAGTAAAAAGTTGTGTCCTTCATCAAAATACACATAAAGCCTTTAGTCAAATTGGAAAAATTAACCACAAATCTCTGTAAGAAGTTCGCCATGCCTTGCAAACATTGAAGGTGTCTAATATTACGTGGGGGAGACAATTGAAGTATTGCCTCAAACTTTAAGGGATCGACTCTTATACCCTCCTTGGATACGATGAATCCTAGCAAGTGACCAACAGTCACACAAAAGATGCACTTATGAGGATTTAAACAACCCTGGTAATGATGGCGTCTTTCGAATACTAATCTCAAATGATATGGATGACGCACTCTCAAACGAGAGTGCGTAGTGAGATCATCCAAATATACTTCGATAATTGTTTTGAGATCATGAAAAATTAAGGTCATGGCTCGCTGAAATATAGCTCCGGTATTTTTAAGGTTGAAAGGCATCTTTTGATATGAAAAAGTACCCCAAGGACAAATAAATGTTGTATTATGTTGATCCTTGGGCTTAATTTGAATCTAATTATATCCAGAAAAACCATCCATAAAGGAAAATACCTCACTCTCAGCACACTCATCCAAAATCTGATCAATAAATGGTGTGGGAAAATTATCCTTAGGACATGAACGATTTAATTCATGGAAGTTAGTGCATATACAGATCGCTCCCTCCTTCCTATCAACTGGAACAAGATTTGAAACCCACTCTGTTAAGGGAATGGGATAGATAAAACTAGCTTTCAATAGTTTCTCTATCTCAGCCTTAATGGCGGGTGCTTTTCTAGGATTCACTACATGCAAACGTTGTCGAACCGGCTTTGCATCCGGATAGGTTTTGATCTCATGTTCGACAATACGAGGGTCCATACTTGGCATCTCATGATATGACCAAGAAAATATGTCATGAAGCTCTTTAAACAACTTGGTATGCTACTTGATCTCATCGGGGGAACAATCCGCCCTAATGTAGACATTCTCAACCTTGCGAGGATCATAAGAAATATTGATAAGAATAGTTGGTGATACATTAGCCAAGTTTCCATCAACCATCGCACCAGGAGATCTTAATGGAAGCACGGGGCTACCAATATTCTCACTAAGAATCTCCCTAAAGTCATCACACTCCATATGATCAAGCTTAGGAAGAAAATATGATCGATGATGCAATTCCTCCCAAGGTTTCTCAACTCCCCACATTACCTCAAGGATAGCTTCATCCTATGGAAAAACGTCATCAAGGAAATCATGTGAGTGAGATGACTCTACTTCCCATGCAGGCAGCACATACGGGTCCCTCTCCTCTGTCCGGGAAGAGGAAGGACTAGGATATGCAACCTGCTCAAGATTCACTTGATAAGCCACCATCGTTGCAGGAAACGACATGCCATTCTTAGTGGGCACACTCGAAGTACTCGGTGAAGGAAGAATCCAAGGATATTCCATGTGGGTAGTGCGAAAAGACACCAAATTCAATGAGTATGAAGCCCCTCCAAAAATAGACCCAATCATAAGAATGGGCATAGGACAATTAAATGTTCCCATAAGAGAAGGATACATGCCAATGCCCACACTCCCAATTGCCGGTTGAGAATGATCGATTATTGGGATATAAGCTCCCAATGATGTTTGATCAATCGTAAAAGTAGTCCCATTAAACAGAAATACTATCACTCAAAAGAGGGAAGAAGCTATGGCTTGCATACTATACATCCAATTCTAACCCAACAAAAGATTGTAGTCAAGGGGCGCATCAACCACCTCGACATCGATCGCGATGGTCTTCCCTCCCAATTGGACCTTTAAGGAGGGAAGAATTCTATGTGGCCAAAACAATCTACCATCGAAAGCTATCAACATAGTAGCCGATTGAGACAACTCAAGAGAATCAAAGCTCTTCCAACAAGACAAATACATCATGGAAGTGGCAGCGCCTTCATCAATGACAATATGCTTGACGATGTTGTTAAGACACTCTACATGAATCAAAAGAGACACGTACTAAGGAAAGTGAGGTTGTACTCCCATGGTTTCAAATTTGATCATAGTAGAAGAGTTATCATTACTGACCCCAAGAGCAGACAACAAAGCTTTCATCTGTGGGGGAAAAGTTTGAAGCACTTCTAACGCAGACATCGCACAAGGAGTCTAGCCCAAATCCTTGACAACTAAATAGTTCTGGGCAGCTCGGGCATTAGGATTGTGCCCTGAATGCTTTAATACTCCCTTAGGAATGTGAGGTGGAGCTTCAGGTTTGTCTATAGGATTTTTGATTTGCAAAGGGCTCTTGGGTGGGGAAGGTTCTTTCCCAAGGTTTAGTTGTGACAAACCATAGTATTTCGTACAAGTCAAAACCTTAGTAGCACTCAACATGTTGATGCATCCATGACCACTAGCGGCCTCCGGCGGGTTTTGAGTTCCACCCAATGCACAACCAGGATCAATGTTCCTCAAGTTCATATTTTGATTATTGGTTAAAGGATTAGTTAACACAACTGGGCCCTATTCTATGAACCTCAAGGTATCTTCCATACGAGGGCACAAGTGAGTGAGATGGTCTTCCTTACACAACTTGCAAGGAAACTTCACCTTACTTTTAGACTGCTTGTTCCCCCCAAAATTAGTGTTCTTGCCATTATTATTAGCATTTTAGTTCTTGTTCCCACCCTTACAATTATTTTTTCTTTTTTTCTTATTCCTTCCAGGCCGCTGGTTGGCTTTCGAGTTCAACATTTGCACAAAAAGTACATTCACCAATTGGGTAGGTTGAGATGAAGCCGTATCTTGTCCCAATGCAGACTGGTTAATTGACACTTGGCTCACTTGTTTCACAACCGAGTCCGGAGGTTTGGCACTTGTACATCCCACAATACCATCGACATGTGGCGTAGGCTTGAACTTGGGGTTGAAATTGCACCTAGGAGGATTGGGTATAATATCATACAAAATTCCGGACTGAGCATAGATCAAATCCAACTCTTGTGCCCTAAAAATAGCATGTTCCTCATTTTGAACTCCGTATGTCAAAACATCCTTCACTATGTAAGGTAATAAAGATTTGAGGAACCACTCAAGAAGAAACTCTGGTGGTATAAAAGCTTTGATTAACCGTTTCTTTCTACGCCACTCTTGAATATGATCCAAAATGTCTGTGGCTTTATCTTTTCGGAAGTTTGACAAGAGTTTGGTACCGATGTTGTAACATACAGGTAGCTGGAAATGATTAAGGAAAGTCAGCACAAGATCATCAAATGTAACATAAGCCCCCCCGGTAAATCTATATACCATTTCACTGCAGGACTCATTAGGGTGCATTGAAATAGCCTCAAACCAATGGAATCATCATGTAAGGAATTGGAAGAGCACCAAAGGTGGAAAGTGGTGACATGCTCACCAAGATCTTCACTTGCCTTACCTTTGAACTTGGGAATGTCTAAAGTAAGCTTGTTAAGGATAGTTGGCCATGCCGGGTTATGAGACACAATATCATTCATCAATCTCAACAAGTCAGGTAAGTTCAAAGTCGCAAGGAAAGGGAGCCTAGGTTGAACCAGTCGATTCCATGCTCCTTGGTAGTTTTGATTCGTGTAAGGTTGATTTCTAAAATACCATGGCCTTGGCCATAATAACCTCCTCCCATTTGACCCACATAGGGTTGCATGGAAGCATTATGATGTGGGGTGCCTTGATTATGAGGTGCTACAAAGACATAGTTGGAAGAGTAAGCGGGTTGTTGATACCCGTACCCATATGGTTGATAGTTTTTTCCATAGTTCGGTCCATACACATGTCCATGAGAAGCTCCATAAGGTGTTCCATGGGATGTACCATGAGAATGTCCATAGTTAGGGGTATGGGAAGCTCCAGAAGCTAGAACATGAGATAATCCAAAAATAGGTACATGACTTGTTGACACAACAGGAGGTATTTAACTCTGAGATACTACTGTGCAAGCAGTCACAGAATGAACATGGCTAGTAGAAACATTCTTTCATGAAGGCCCACGTGAACTAGGGGGAGTATGAGTCATTAAAAACGCATTCGAACGAACAGGGTTTGAAGATGAAGGGACATGTGAAGGAATGCAAGTGGTGTTTCCAATGTTCGCTCATCTCGGTTCTAGTATCCACATAGGATTACTAACACTAGGTCTGGGATGAACATGTGAAGTTGCCTCCACCACAGGGATGGAGGGTGCAATGTGACTGGTGCCCCCAAATCTCTATGCATGGAAAGGGATGGGAGTGCCCCCAGGCGTAGTGCTAGGAACAACTTCTGACTCAACATGGTGTTCCGGATCGGGTGCAGGGATATCATACATGTCATATCTAACATGACTAGTGCTTACGGGTTCATGGCGAGTCTTGTCACCTGAAAACCAATAACGGTGACCTGTGAATGAGGGATCATAACCAGATCATAAAGCATGTTCATATACAGGATCATATGTGCTATTAGGATCTTCCTCCCCAACCTTGTCAGGTGGAGAAAACATTATTGGAATCTCATCCTCATGATCTCCCATAGTGTGTGAATCAAAGTGAGAAGTAGTCTGCCCAGATTGTCTGGTTCTCTCTCACAAAGGAGGAGGATACATGGAAGGGAGAAGTCCTTCTAAACGATGAGAATGGTGGGGTACTGCGCCCAAATCCACAATGACTCAAAAAAAATAAAAAGACTTGATCTAATTACGCAAACCCTAGGCAAACTAACATGCACAGAGCATCCACCTATAAAATGTAAAGCCAAATCATAAGAAAAAAAGGGTAGAATATGTGAGCTCCCAAATGAAGCAGGTATGTCTCACCTAGGAGAGGCTTGAGACTCCCATACACAACAAGCGGATGTTCATAACCAATTATATTGGCCCTCAACTTCAACGCATATAGTGACTGTGATGTCCGACCCCTGCCTGGTCAAGACACCTACATAATAACCTTTGTAAGTACCCCCTCGATAACCTAGGTAAGGAAACTAAGGTCACCCCGATATAATCAATGCTTAAGAAGATAGTTGCAGGCGGTATTGACCATATGGGTAGGGTAGCAAATCTTGAAACTCTCGAAAGAGCCCCCACATACGAATACAATCCTGGAAATATCTTCGATGCTACTCAGTTACAACTAGGGATCATCCCAATCATAACCACTCACACTGCCTCATGCTTAACTCCCTTGTAAGAAGAGGATCCTAAGAAACACTAATTATATAAAGGATTTCACACTCTCACCTGGACAGACACCTAATTTTTTTGTTTAGTGGTCTTGGAGAATTGAACCACAATGAACTATACCAAGTCCCTAAAACCTAGCCTTGTTGGTGCACCCTAAAACAGAAAAGAGTGTAATTTATTTTATTATGCGTTGATTTTAATTGGATTTATTACTCAAAGGGTAAATGGTCATACAACTAATGATGTTATGACACAACAAGAAGTAAAATGCACACCTAACAATAAATGAAAATGCACTGTGTCGAATGAAAAACAGGGTATGCTACTACGTGAAGTGCAAAATTTTCCTTCAAATGTATATTCAATCATTTCCTATATGAAAATATGACTAATATTCACCAATCAAACCTAATGCAAGTACCATGATAAATAAAAAATGCAAACAAATGCATAACAATGCAAAAAAGCAAAATGTTTTTGTATTTTTTTAAGAAATAAGATAAAAAGCAAAAGTATGACTGTACAACCCTCAGACTCTGCAAGCACTCACAAACAACATCCAAGAAAAACACCAAGGTAAAAGAGACCTAATGCACTAATCCCAAAGCAAAAAATAGAAAATGAAATGACAAGAACATTTCTCAAAAGTCAAATAAAAAAGAGTCTCTCGTCAGAAACAGAGGGGAGATATAGACTCCAGAAGCAGCAAATAAGACTCAGCAATAAACCAAACTCACCCTGCAACACTTAATATTCCCAAAAAAGGAAAAAATTAGAGCATACATGACTGTTCTCAGTAAACCAGTGTACATACACGATTATTCCAGGAAAACCCACGTGTATATGCGACTGTGAAAGAAAAACCCGTGTACTGGACGAAAACGATATAAAATTAAGGAAAATGGACAGACTCAGACAAAATTTACTTCTATGGGATAGTACTTAGTAATCATGCCCCCAGATCCAACACAGAAACAGAAAAATCATAGCAATAAAAGCACATTGAAAACCGAAAACCCCCAAATAAAAACAACTAGGAACCTCCCCAGTATGGTCACCAATTTTGTTACAGAGAAAACTTCCTATGGCTTGGGGTGTACCACAACAGATAAAGAAATTTTAGAAATCAATCCATTCCCAATATGCAAGAGAAATACACATCTAACACTAAAGGATCTCGAAACATACCTTATTCGGGATGGTTGTAGTAGATCCCCGTTGATCTGTTTCCAATCCCGCTTGCTTTAGCAATTCACTCTCAACAAAAGTAAACAAGGAAGGCATGCTATATAATATAGTATTAGGCATACTCTAGCATATATAATCAATAGTGCATAAGGAATTAAACACATCCATGGATTCAATATTCATTTAAATGCACATCATTGGACAGGAAAATATATTTCTATTAATAAAATCAGAGATTACACAAGTGACAACCTCTGTTGGCACGTCTGCGAACTAGAGAAAATGAGTCCTCCACCTGGGCCTCCACCACCTCAATCCTCCATCTCTCAATAGAAATCTAAAAGGAAAAGGCAAGCTTGGAAAGAACACAAAGTGCTCCAAGGGACAAAGGGATGCAGACTCAAGTATAAGCAAGCTACGGAAATAATGGACTATAGTTTTCTTGCTCTTCAATTCCTCTTCAATTTATCCAAAGGGTTCCTTATATAGTGCTTCAATGGGGTAATGGAAAGTCAAATTTGAGTGATATCGAGGCATATGGAAGGCCAAGAGACAAGTGACTTAGATCCTCATCAAGGAAAACTCCAAAAATATTTGGCCTTTTGCACACATCCCGATGTACATGGGTTTAAGGGTAATATCCATGTATATACCCAAGAAAAGGATTAAAATTTGCATACAACAAATAATGAGTGTTTTTAGGGATGATATTGGAAACATCAAAGGTATAAAAATAGTTCATGGGGTCCAAAGATTCTGCAGAGGGATAGGGAAGGCCATAAACGTGTGATAAACCATGTGTGGTAAAATCCATTGTAACTGCCTCCATTTTCCTAGAGAATGGATTCTCAGCACTAAGCTGAGATTCAGTCCAGTATTGAATCAAATTTCCTGGTAACTGAATAGGTGCCTCCATTCTGCCAGAAAATGGCTTCTCAGCACTTATATTTACATGCATGATAGGACACACCATCTATCATTTGAGGAAATGGCTCTGCACTTATATCTGACCGTGGGAGGCCCAGCCTGCCACCATGTCAAAAAGGCTCACAGAATCATCACTCCCCTTTGGTGGGAACCTCAATCTAGAGAACACCAAGCTTCTCCCTAAAGTACTCAAACTTCAATCTGGCCATTTCTAGCATAGAATCATATCACGGATGATTACATCCAAGGATAAAGTACGAGCTTCGCCAGGACTGATTACATTTGAGGACAACCTATAGGACCATTTACATCTGAGCCACCTACGAGCTTCGCTAGGATTTTATGCTCAGATAACCTGTCTTCACCGACTATGCTAGAAATCCCTCTTTTGAGAGATCTTGATATGGATCACATACTAGAGCATCACTTCTCCTCTCTTGGGCATTCTCAGTGCCATGTAGGACTCCATCCTTCTAAACCAAGAATTTACTCTTGATCTCATACTGAAGCTGTTAGTGATTGAGGAAAATATGAAGAAACTTGAACTTTAAAAATTTAACTCATAATAACAGTGCATATAAATCTCGTCATTAATCCAAAGACATAAATCAAACCATATAACACAAGATATACCCTGGGAAAACCCTCTACTGATTCAGAGGATAAAAAACCTAACAAACAATATTAGAGTATGATAGATTAGTAGCAAAGAATGATTACAACACAATATTAGATTTCTTTCACCGAGAGCACAAGAGAGAGGAGATCGAATGGAACATTGTATCTAACTTGCCAAGTGCATAGCACTTTAATAACAAGTTAAATTAGGTTTTACAACAAAATATAATAGTTGCATGTAGCAACAACTTGTTAACACTTTGAACACTGATCCATCTTCAATCATGCGTCCCCATGATCTGGTGCCAAGCTGGCACTCCACAATTATCTCCCACAAGAATATATGTTCCTTCCATTAATTAAGTAACTCTAACTGAGTTGTTAACTAAGCTGAACATAATGGTACTACATGCAACTAAATGAAACTGAGTGTAACTGAATTGAACTGAACATAACTGGATGTAACTGAACTGAACTAAATGTAACTAAACTAGACTGAATCTAACTGAACAGAACTGAATGTAACTGAATACTAACTTAATGTAACTGAACTGAATTGAATGTAAATGAACAGTAACTGAATGTAATCGAACAAAACTAGTGCTTCTCCATCAGTGTTTATTTCCAACAATCACTTGCATAAGTTAAGGAGTTGATTCCTTAATTAACTACACTTGTTTACCATAGCTAATACTCAACTAATATCTAATCAATTTGAGTTTACTTGGTGGAAACATATGCAATTCGAGTTCTCTCTATTTATATGTGCTTATATTAAATATCTCTACATGGTCCATATGTGTTTTCATTAAATAATCATCTTTATCATATCATACTCATAGGATCGTTTCCAAATCTATGATCATCTGTATTTCCCCGGGTCATATAGTCACATGCTAAATTAAATCACTCTAGGGTAGCTAATCCCTAAAGGAGACTTGTAACACCTATTGACCATGACTAGCCATACATCACATAGTATATCTACTTTACATAGTAAAGTAAACCACCTCACAACATGAGGATATTCGTAGGACTACACAATCCTATTGTCCACCTCAACCATATGAGGATATTCATAGGGCTACATAAGCCTACTTTCCACCTCTACCATATGAGGATATTCGTAGGGCTACACAAGCCTATTTCTCACCTTAATCATATGAGGATATTTGTAGGGCTACACAAGCCTACTGTCCACCTCAATCATATGAGGATATTCGTAGGACTACACAAGCCTATTGTCTACCTCAATCATATGAGGATATTCATAGGACTACACAAGCCTACTATCCACCTCAACCACATGAGGATATTCATAGGGATACACAAGCCTACTATCTTGATATTACTCATAAGACTTTACAACATCACCACCTCAATCATATGAGGATATTCGTAGGAATACACAAGCCTACTTTTCACCTCAATCATATGAGGATACTCATAGGACTACACAAGCCTACTGTACACCTAAATTATATGAGGATATTCGTAGGGCTACACAAACCTACTTCATCACCACCTCAATCATATGAGGATATTCGTAGGGATACATAAGCCTACTGTCCACCTCAATCATATGAGGATATTCACAGGACTACATAAGCCTACTACATCTCCACCTCAATCAGATGAGGATATTTGTAGGACTACACAAGTCTACTGTCTTACTATTACTTACAATACTGGAGAATGACTCCTGATGCTGTAATATCCACACTCCCTCTCAGCGAGGGAGACATTCTCTCCCACACCAGGCTTATCTCGGAAGTGTTTAAACTTCGTCACAAATAGATTCTTGTCACAAATTTGCAATATTCTCATCAGTACCTATGTATTGGAACTTGTGACCATGACTTCAATGAAGTAAAACTTCATATTGAATTTGTTTGATCATAAAAAGATCTAGGGTTTTCAAGAAAGCTTGACTATTAACACCTAATGACTATAGGCTCAAGTATTTCACCCTAGTAGGTAGCATCCCATGCTACACTACTCCTCAGTATGTAGTACTATCGACAAAAACACATATTGCTTTTGTAATACTCTCATACATACATTTTTCTTCTGTAGTACTAGCCGCAATACACTTAGCTTTTGTAGTACTAGCTTTAAATTACATCGGTTATCTAAGTCTAAAACAATAGCTGGATAGCACAATCAAATAATAGGTCTGCCATGTATCAAATACAATAAAGAGCCTATTCTAATGTACCTCAAAGGTACTCAAACATATGCTTAGTAGTAAGCATAAAACATAACATGTATGCTCAAAGACCAACCAGCTACTTACACAAAGTAGCATCATCTGGATCCAATCCAGAGTAAAGTTTCTCGAAACTAGAAACCATGAATTTTTTTAAATCCATCACATACAACATTATACAACAAATGTGTAATAACATGCAGAAAGAAATACTTATATTTTCTTTCATTCTTCAACATTTGTTGACGTCTTGAATCTTCTGTTATCTAGAGAAGTTCTTTGTGAGCATGCCATTCTCTGTAATGTTCTTCAAGTCATGATCACTTTCTCAATGATCCTTCTCTTTATATTTGCAGCACCCCAACTACCTCTCTAAGAGGTTGTAACTGTTCTCTAATAGTCCAGACTATAAATAGTCTCTGAGACTTTTGACCATGTCTCTTCTCATGTGGATTCTCTCCACAAGCTATCACATCCCTAGGCTTCCTAAGTCATGTATGATGACTAACTAGTAGGGAATTTATCTGTTGTTTCCCATGAAGACACATCAATACTGCCTCTTCAACGAGAGGAGTTATTATGTACTATACCAAGCTTGTTCTGGACATAAGCTTAGTAAGAATGCTAGAAATGCTGCTCATCTATGGATATGTACCATGTCTCAAATATAACTGACTAGAACCCTCAAAAGCTTTATTGGTTTTCAACATGCTCTATCTAGAGAAACACATGTGATCTTCCTCGATCACTATATTAGTCATATTTCATATATCTTTAAAACTCTATTTCACTGATCAAGTTATATATGAGTTCACATACACATGTACGAAGTAGGTCCCACAACACATGCTTTGTACATGTCTATGTACAAACTGCAAAGTACATAACAGATCTTGGGACCTGTGACTAACTAGATACACCACAAATAACTTGAGATCCTCCAAATATGAAAATAAGAATAGTTTCATATTTACCTTCATATGTGTGGCCATGGATTTGTAGTCCATCATCCTTAAACTCTCCAGGCTCTTTTACTGCACATTTTTCTTAACTGAGGAAAACCTTTCTCTGGTGATTACCACACCACTAATCATAAGAATCATAACAATATTCTTGAATACAGTTCTCAGCTTCATTCTAAATATGAGCATCATGCATATCTCCTTTTTTTTAACAGGAGCTACATCAACCAATTACACTGGTTCTTCATGAGCTACTGAGACTAGCAAGTCCCTCTCACATCCATGCAAAATGTGAGAATCATAATATGGGTTCTCCATCACAGAGACTTATACTCATATATATATGAAGCTATTTATTTGACACATGAATCTAAATAAGATATAATATCTTTAGGAGTCTTCACATCTATCAAAATATAATTAAGCCATCTATTTTGTCTGCTTTCCAAGAGACATAGGAACCTCTCGAACTGTTCTCTTCCAGGATTATCCATTAGAATGCCTCCACATTCATGTCCTTCTTTACTTGTAGGTAATGGCATATTAATTTTCCCTACAAGAAAAATTATTCTCATGGTTAGAACTATTTCATGCTCATGAATTTTATTCACATGAAATACTTTCAATATATTGATAAATATTTACTTAGTTATGTACAGATATTGACCAACCGATTGATCATAACCCATTCAAATATTATGTACCAATATGGAACCCTATATCAGTCCAAAAATTTATTTTATGAAAGAAATATATAGTCCCATGTTCATATCTCATGAGGTAAGCATGAAACCCTCTATCTAGCCAATCATGTAGTCTTATGTTCATAGTTCATGAAACAATCATGCTACCCTAAATATCATGTCTTATGAACGATGTTTTCAACCTTGTATCATTTCTACATAAGTCTTATATCAATCTTTATATCATCTTTCAAAGTTTGGACTCGTGAGATTGATAACATTCCAATAAAGATAGAACAACAATCTATATGCTAAACACGATTCCCAGTCCAGGAATATAGATTGTAATAAAACATAATCTGATTTTATAAGAGCATAAGATAATTAAATAATCATGCAGCCCAACATTTATATCTCATGAATCAATCATGCAGCCCAACATTCATATCTCATGAATCTAGCATGCATCTCTATATTTATGAAACAAGCATGCAACTCTATATCCATATATTTATGAAACAATCATGCATCCTTTATATTCATAATGATGCATGGTCTATATTCATATTTTATGAACAATCATGCATCCTCTATATGACTGTAATGCAACCATTCAAAAGCATATAGATCTAAGTAGCATATAATAAAAAATTTGGGTACTTATCTTTTTATTGTTTTGCATACTCCCTCTTGATCTTTGCTTCCTTGTGGAGATTGCTTTAGTCCCCGGTCTTAGTCTCTTTGAAAATTTGAGTGCATGCAGGAGGTAGCAAATCTCTGCATGGAGAAACTAGATCCCATGCAACCCAAAGCGAATGTTATTCTTTCAAAGAAAACTTCTTCCAATGATCATCCTCTTCTTTGGATGATATCTCAACTCTATGATACTCTCATTATACACAAGATCCATTGAATAATGATAATATCCAACTTACAACTCTTGGAGTTGTTCCATCAATTGGTTCACTTTAAGAAAACAACCATAACACAAATTCTGAGAATTTCATCTTCAAATACCTGATCGTATCTATCACACAGGTGTCGATTTTTCAAATACCTTATCGTAAGATAAATTGGCCAATTTCGGAAGTGGGTTTTCAACCGTTTTGTCTGAATCCTCACGGATTGATCAAAACGTCTCCACGAAATTTGTCTCTTGAAAAGTGACGGAAATGTTGCATGTTGACTTGGTATTTTTCCCTGCATAAAGAGTCCTCACTCAATGAGGTAAAGTAAACATCTATATCATTCTCCTCAAGAATGATTCACACTCTTGCCTTCAATTTGGAAGTATATTCAAATTGCTCTTCCGGTTGGATGGATATCGATGCTATGGCTCCAAGATCTTTGCTCAATACTTTTGAAGATCACATAGGCTTTAGTTGCTTGTGCAAACTAAGCTCTTACATGCCCTTTCTTTGATACCATGTTAGTGATTGATCAAAATATGAAGAAGCTCGAACTTTAAAACTTTAACTCATAATAACAATGCATATAAATCTCATCAATAATCCAAAGACATAAATCAAGCCATAGAACACAAGATATACCCTGGGAAAAATCTCTACTGATTCAAAGGATAAAAAACCTAGCAATCGATCTTAGATTATGATAGATTAGTAGTAGAGAATGATTACAACACAATAGCAGATTTCTTTCACCGAGAGCACCAGATAGAGGAGATTGAATGGAACACTGTATCTAACTTTCCAAGTGCATAGCACTTTAATAACAAGTCAAATTAGGTTTTACAACAAAAATAGAATGGTTGCATGTAGAAACAACTTGTTAACAATTTGAACACTGATCCATCTTCAATCATGCGCCCCCATGATTTGGTGCCAAGATGGCACTCCATAGTTATCTCCCACAAGAAGATATGTTCCTTCCCTTAATTAACTAACTCTAACTGAGTTGTTAAATGAGCTGAACAGAATGGTACTACATGCAACTGAATGGAACTGAGTGTAACTGCATACAACTAAGTGTAACCGAACTGAACTAAACTAAACAGAACTGAATGTAACTGAACTAAATTGAATGTAACTGAATAAAACTAAATGTAACTGAACTGAACTGAATGTAACTGAACAGAACTGAATGTAACTAAACAATAACTTAATGTAACTGAACTGAAGTAAATGTAACCGAATAGAACTAGTTCTTCTCCATCAATGTTCATTTCCAACAATCACTTGCATAAGTTAGGAGTTGATTCCTTAATTAACTGAACTTGTTTAGCATAACTAATACTCAACTAATATCTAATTAATTCGAGTTTACTTGGTGGAAACATATGCAATTCGAGTTATCTCTCTTTCTCTATGATTATATTAAATATCTCTGCATGGTCCATATGTGTTTTCATTAAATAATCATCTTTATCATATCATACTCATAAGATCGTTTCCAAATCTATGATCATATGTATTGCCCTGGGTCATATAGTCACATGCTAAATAATCACTCTAGGGTAGCTAATCCCTAAAGGAGACTTGTAGCACCTATTAACCATGACTAGCCATACATCACATAGTATATCTACTTTACATAGTAAAGTACACCACCTCACAACATGAGGATATTCGTAGGACTACACAAGCCTACTATTGTCCACCTTAATCATATGAGGATATTCGTAGGGATACACAAGCCACCTATACACCTCATCCATATGAGGATATTCATAGGGATACACAATCCTACTGTCCACCTCATCCATATGAGGATATTCGTAGGGATAGAAAAACCTACTGTCCACCTCAATCATATGAGGATATTCGTAGGACTACACAAGCCTACTGTCTTGATATTACTCACAAGAATTTACAACATCACCACCTCAATCATATGAGGATATTCATAGGGCTACACAAGCCTACTGTCCACCTCAATCATATGAGGATATTCATAGGACTACACAAGCCTACTGTCCACCTCAACCATATGAGGATATTCATAGGGCTACACAAGCCTACTGTCTTGATATTACTCACAAGACTTTACAACATCACCACCTCAATCATATTAGGATATTCATAGGACTACACAAGCCTACTTCCCACCTCAATCATATGAGGATATTTGTAAGACTACACAAGCCTACTGTCCACCTCAATTATATGAGGATATTCGTAGGGATACACAAGCCTAGTACATCACCACCTCAATCATATGAGGATATTTGTAGGGCTACACAAGCCTACTATCCACCTCAATCATATGAGGATATTCGTAGGACTACAGAAGCCTACTACATCACCACCTCAATCAAATGAGGATATTTGTAGGACTACACAAGTCTACTGTCTTACTATTACTTACAATACTAGAGAATGACTCCTAAAGATGTAATCTCAAGAGAAGCAACACCCCATATTGCTCTTCCTATAATGGAACTGCCTGCCCAATTCGAATCCACATAACCCTCCAGGTTAATGTTCTGATTCACATCATACTAGAGCCCATAATCAATTGTACCTTTTAGGTACCTCACTACATGCTTTGCAACCATCAGGTGAACATGTCTCAATGTGTTCACAACAAATCAAATATCTAGTCTCGTATTCGTCAGGTACATCAAGGAACAAATCATCTAGCGATACATCGTAGCATCAACCAAATCTGATGAAGCATCACTCAATAGGTTTAGGTTCGATGCCATAGGTGTGGTCATGGCCTTGCTGTCCATCATCCTAAACCAATTTAGTATCTCTACTACATACTTTCCTTTACCCAAGGAGATTCCATCCACATTCTGCCACACCTCAATGCCTAGAAAGTAGTGCATCATATCGAAGTCCTTCATCTCGAACTCATCATCAAGTATCCGTCTTGCAACTTTAGTGAGTTCCTATTTTCTGTCAGGAACAAGTCATCAACATATAATAGGAGCATCACTGGTCTTCCACCTTCAACCTTGAAGAAAAGGTTGGAATCCTCTTTACTCTTAATATATCCTAGAGTCATCAATAAGCTATCCATCCTGTTGTATCATCTCGAACCTCAGGATCTTTTGTATTCACTCCCTCTAAAGTGGAGCACCATTCTCCCTCTATCTTTCACACTCTATGTATTGAAACATTATGTGCTAGAGTGACAAGTAGCTTCCTCTGCTACTAATATTCTATGTATCCATATAGGGTCACTGGATACCAAGATTCTCTATCTTGAACTTTTTCAAAATTTCTTCTTGCACCCATTTGTGAGCTTGTCATCCTCTATTAATATTTCATCTTCAACCTTGTAGCAGACATTAAGATCTTCATCACTCTAGGTGATACTAAGGCTCCTCATGTCTGTGTTATCCCATGGGTGCCTTTTGATCTCGTACAAGGCCTTCTTCAATTTGCACACATGATTCTACCTATCATATGTATCAATTCCCACTGGCTGCAAATGTCTCTTCATAGTCTATACCTTCTTTTTGCTAGAATCCTCATGCTACAAATCTTGCCTTCTATCCCACAATGTTTCCATATACTCCATGATGGAACTATGAACTTCCTTTCATGTCTTGATACTAGACATCATTCTTCTTGAACTGGTACTCTCCTTCCCTTTCTTCTTTCCTACTTCTTCATAGCTAGAAGGCTCTGCATCAATGATGTCGCTCAACAGTGTCACATAACTGCACTATGTCTGAGATTTCTTCTTTCTTTGAAAGTATCATAATATTATTCTTTATCTTGGATTATTTCTTGAACAGTCGTCACTTGTTCTTCGGAACAAGTCTCATCCTTCTTTTCTTCTAGGTGATTGTACACGATATTTCCTAGAATTCAAATGCATCAGTTGTATGGTTAGAAACATTTTGTAATGCATATTCATAATGGTAAATTCTTATGCATAAAGATATAATCATGCAACTATTTTTTCCAATACAGCATTCATCCATATCTCATGGAAAATTTCTAGATGCTTTCCATCTCTACCAGAACAACATTAATATTTTGCACTAATCCAATATGTCAGCAAAGAGGTTTCATTCTAGATAAGTAGCAATGGAGAGTTGTATAGAACCATGAGCTACTTACCCATCACATGCAAACATTCTATCATGCATAATACATCAACTGAATATAAACAAATGCATAACAAAACAATATCATGAAATGACAATTGAATGTGTATATTTATTTGTTTCGTGGGTAGATTCCTTCTTTCAGCTTAATCATCTTCTTCATTCATAACAACATCATTTATTATCCAAATGCTTAAGATGGATAAGAGATTCTTCAAGAATTGAGTTCTTCATATTCCTGATCTCTTGAGGGATCTTCTTTGAATCATGAGATCTAGATCTTCAGTTGCTCCCATCTTTGCTTCTCTTATTATGAGTTGAGATTCATCTTCTGTTCACTCTTCCCAGAGTTTCAATGAAGGTAATCACTTAATTTTGGCGTACATTCCTCAAATGAATGAATACCATGATCTTGCGAGGCCATTCAAGGTGGTTATCACAACTTCTGCATTCTCCACTTCTTCTTCTACTGCTTCAAGTTGTTTTTTGATTTGAAAGACCCTTGTAAGGTATGACTGCATGGTCTCTACATTCTGGATCTTCACATTCTTCAACTGTTTTCTCAAAGCCATATTCTGATTTATGTTATTCCCTTCAAATAGATTTTTCAAGGAATCAAACATCTCTTTTGGTGTATTTAGGGAAGACACTTGTGGTATAATATGATCCGTGATTAAATCGGCAATAATCTTCTTGGCCTTGACCAAGTTCTTCTCGTGTAAGGATTTTAGCCTCATCTCCCTATGGAACTGGAACCTCTCCACTTATGTAGGTGTCCAATTCATTTTCTTCAAGAACTAGTGAGATCCAATACTTCCATGCTTGGAATTTGTCAGTATCACCAAGATTTTTCATCAAGATGGTGTGACTAGTCATTTAGAAATGAGAACCTCAAATGTAAATAGCAAAAGATTAGATCTTATCGATTTCAGGTGTTCATCCTAGTTTCGGAGTTGGATGATCTAGGGTTTGTCAGAGAAACCCTAATTTTAAAAACTTGGAATCTTTCATATTTGATTGGATAGAAAGAGAGACCTCTTCAAGGCCAGCTATCCAAGGTACTCCTTTTCTGAAAATAGTGGAGGGAAGCTCCCAGAACAAGAAGCCCTAGTTTATCAATTTCTTCTGCAGAAATGCCTCATACTATTTTTGTGATATCTCCAAAATTACTAATCCTCTATCTTTGCAATTTCGTATTGAGGTAACATCGTATGTCCTCTTTCCTGCATCACAAGTTTTACCAAAATTGGTTTCACCAATTGGAACTTATCAACGTTTTCCCAAGGTGACTTGTTTTAAGATTGTTCAGCATAGCGAAGTTATACGGACTTCCACGTGTCACTATTTTCACCTTCGGGGTATGAATATTTTACCATAGAAATTATAGTCTATTCCCTATCTGGAACATCTTGCAAAATTTCATTTGGATGTTTGTATCCTGAGATATTGCAATTCTCCCTGTTACCACCTAAGTTGTACTTAGTGGTTTTTTATCAAGTGAGCCTGGTGAACCAGACAGGGTTAACTTGTTCAAACTTCAGAGGACCTATGGAAGCACTTCTGGGAAGTGCTTGTTGTACTATATCACATGTTCATACCCCATGGGGGAATTGTAATAAATGTTCTAGCATGATAGTGTCTGTAAAAGACTCAATCTCTTAGACTTTATTTGTCAATCCGATCAGCCCACGGTGTTTTTTCCCTTGGTTATTATTGGTTGTTGAATAAACGACTGATAATTTCTGAGTTTTTCACTCCATACCTCCAAAGTTGGGGTGGTCGGCTTGGCATTTAGGCATATTGAGGTTATTAGAGTCTATGTGTCAATGTATAAACATGCTAGACATCATTATCGAGTCATATGAACATGTCTTAGTCCCCCTAGGTGTTTTTCAATTTTTCAATTTTTTAGTTTTTTCGGTGTTTTTTATTAAAATTTAATTTTTCCAAAACTTAGGCTATTTTTTAATAGTTTAATTGGAAAAATTGATTTTGTAATAAAAGTGGGCCAAATAATTAGTTTCAGTCATGTAGGTGCTCATTTTCAAGCTAAGAGCACCATGTAAACCCATGGACCCACTATTTCCTAGTTTTGAGTGATTTTCCATCACTCAGGTCAGAAAGCCCCAAAAATCAATTATTGATTATTTTAATTAATAAATTGATGAATAATGGAGCAAATCCAAAATCATAAATCAGTGGATTCTCAGCCGATTTGATTGAAATCAGTCAGATCTGAAGCAGATTGACTGGATCTGACAAATCCTTGACTGAAGGAGGTGATCAAATCAGATCCAGAGTTGATCTTCAGCATCCTTTATGGGGAATTTCTCCCTCCCTCTCTCCTCAACATGTTTTGGCTCATCTGGATGAGTTTTGGTGGATGTTTCAGTCAATAGGTTGAGGTGTCAGTCATATCAGCTCTCCGATTGACAATTGCACTCAGTGAGACTCAGATCTGGCTCAGTTAGACACAGATCAAGCATTGATGGACTCTCCATCAGTATATTTGGTTTATCTCCTTAGGATTTGCGCCCCCCTTGGGATGGATGTCCTGTATTTTGTATATATCCTGGTTGAGGCTCCCTCTTCCAAGCTAGTTAGATCTGGACTGAAGGGATTGCCATTGTAACTCTGTATTTGATCATAATTTGTGAATAAAGAAGCTTCGGAGGCTATACTATGTAGTGCATGTGTATGTGTGGATTCTCAGTGTTATCTTGCTGATGTGGTAGCTGCAATTTCTTGCCAAATTCTGTGCTGCTTCTGTGTTCTGGCTTCAAGGATTCGACTGAATCTAGTAAGGGTGTAAACTAGGAAAGCTAGATTGCTTGATCTTGTTTATCCATATGATGTATGCTCAAAAATTTCAGTTATATGCTTAAATAAGGTTATTTCTGCATAATCTTTCATTTTTGCTGCTTTATGCATCTATATCCAGATCTCACGAGGTGTGTGCAGGCTTGTGTTATTTAGTTGCAGGTTCCTAATTGGATGAAGGTGTGGATCTAGATTGAATCCATTCCTATGCAATAAGATCAAGACTCTGTCCCTCAGCACTCCACAAAAGGGCCTCCTTCCCAGGGATGATTTTAAGGAACCATACTTATTTAAAAGTGTATAAATGTTGGCGAATATTACCAATTCTTAAAACACCAACTATAAAATGATTGGCGATATTTTTCAAAAAATATTTTAATTTCCAAGGATTTTATATTGTTTATATAATAATTTGGCGATTTTTAGGGTAAAAAATTTTTACCCCATCGAAATTGGGCGAAATATGGCTTCAAAAAATGCAAAATGGCAAATCTTTTTTGGGAGAAAAACATAGAAAAATATCCCATTGGGATAAAATTCGCCCCTAAAATTATCCTTGCTCCTTCCAGCTTGCTCCATTCAAGCAACGATCCGACCTTCTCTCCTCTTCTTCTCATTTCTATAAAAAATCAACATTTTTACTCGGTTACTCTGTTCGTAGTTTTGATTTTTCTTAGATATATCATATTAAAAGTAATTCCAACATACATATACCTTATCAAAGCCTATAGTCTATATCTTGCAGTTAAAAAAGTTTCATAAGCATTCTAGATCTAGCTTTAGGGAAATCGTCTTTTTGCATGAAAATTTAAAGAAAACTTGTAGATCGCATGCATTAGATTTCCTTTTGCTGTTATAAAATTTAATATTCTACAATATCAGTGCATATTTCATTGGATTCACAAACATCAAGTCAAGATCCCAAGGAAAGCTTTCTTTCCTTGGTTCCTTTTTCGCCTATTTAGCTAGTTTTAACTTCACTTTTTTTGAGATAAGGTAGGCTGATCCAAAGGTACTCTTAAAGTGATTTTGGGCATATTTTATTCTAACATGATCGCTTTATTTTATCAGGTCTTACAGAAAAGAAAGGAATCTTTTGTCCGAAGTGGCCTCAGGAGCGTTCAAATCCCCCCCGGGTCTCCCTTTTCACTAAAATCTTAAAATTTTTGCAAAGTTGTAAGATATTGGTTTCAGCCTGTATAAGGAACAAGAAGTTTCTGATATATTAGTTCTATGATATTGTAACCGCTGTTAATAAAATTATTTTTCGAATAGGCTCTTTCGAGCCCATTCCCCATCCCCCCTGGGGGGATTTGCGTCGGTGTCCTTTTCGTCGCTTTCTGCTTATTTATTTTTTAAACTAGCATTTATCTGATTTGTAGGGTAGTATACTTGATTGTATTATTAATTTCAAATTCCACTTTTTTTTTCAAAGTAATCATAATACTTACCCCACGATTTCCCGATTGACCCGAAAGGGGAAAGAGATTCGTGGTAGGACTAATTAGAAAACTAGACTTGTGGATCTACTTTATTTTTCATCATTTATTTATCAGCAATTATAAAATTAACCCCTCCTCGACTCCCCGATTGAGATCCACTTGGATCGAAAGAGGTTCCTGGAGGGTTTTCCTTTTAAACAAGAACACTCAGTTTAAAACTTACTAAATTTGACAAGACTCCAGTGTGTATGCTCTGCACTTGGCTGCGGTTTGTCTGATCAGTCAAGCTGTATCAAAAGCACTTGGGTGAATAGTATAATTAGGACTCACTCTCCCCAACTGACAAACCAACAGGTGAAATTCCAACACCTTGATCGAACCATCACGGTGGCAAAATACCCAAAGGAAGCGGGAACTTCTGAAAAGTGACCTTGGGGCATCGATTTCTGTCACACCCTAACAGGTGCATTATGAACAATAGCCCCAGAGACTCCATTTCAGCCCACATATTCCTTGTGGGTAGCCGTGAAGGTTTAGTTTTGGACATACTCCAAGTAATCTCGGGTATATCTGGAGTCCCCCCCCTTAGCCTAATTTTAATCAACTCACACTCCAAATTTAACTTAAAACATACCAAGAGGCAATCGCAAAACACTCACTCCAAGCACATGTAAGCACATTGATCTTATTGATTTGACTCCATTCTAAGGCACTGGTCATTTTTTTCTTTATATATATATTGTGTCTCAGCATTGTGCTTTCGTGTGTTTATTTTCACATCTTGTCATCTTTTGATTATCTTTAGTTAAATTGCAAACTCCTAAGTAACTCACTCAGTTTAACATCACAACACTAAGTAATTATCCTTAGTAACTTAATAGGGTCTACCCCGCTTGGCTTCGTTAGGATTTGAGCCTAAAAGAAGGAGTCAAGAACAAGGTGATAGCCTTGACTCGAGAATTGCCCCCAAGGACACACCGAGTGGCTTGAAGATTTCTGCCACGTGACCCAGGTGTCTGAAAAGGTGGAAACACCTTTTGGCGCCGTTGCCGAGGATAAATCTTTTTATTCCTGGGTACGACTTTTGTTTTCTTCCTTTTTTGTTTTTTTCTTTGTTTGATGAATGCTTAGAGTAGATATTTAATTTTCATCTGGCGACTCCACTGACCTTTTTCCAGTTTGATATTTACAAAGAAAAGAAAAAAATATTTTTTGTGAAAAGATTTATAAATGCCTATTTTTCTTTTTCACATGGTGACTCCATTGAAGGGATAAAACCCTGTTATCTCATAGACTTGTGAAGTTTTGTTGTGTGTAGATGAGCCCATGCGACATGTTAAAACCTTTAAAGCTCATCACTTGACAACTCCACCTTTTCAATACAAGGTTTAATTGTTATATCAAATGGATACTATTTTGGATGAATTAAAGGAGAAATATGGTGCCCAGTTAACCTTAATGTTTCAACCTATTGATTTCTCAAACATCCTGGGTTTTACTAACTATGGTGATGGTTTGGGGGATGCATATAACTGGCTTCCAAAATTTCATGGAGATTATGGTGACTCGGCCATCTGGCATGTCAAATCTTTCCTTCAGTTGATTGCTGACTTCAATATTCTTTATGAAGACAATATGATGGAAATGTTTGCTAGTACGTTTCAGGGTGAGGCTTGTTGTTGGTTCTATCAGGGCCTTCCTAATAAATGTATAACTTCTTTTCCAAACTTCCTTTGGATGTTTTTAGAGCAGTGGCATGATGGTAGGGGTAGTATGAATGGTTTAAAAAAGTTCCTTGAAAAGATCTGTACCTTCTACCTATCTGGGACAGAGTATCACATGGAAACATATGATGGACCTTTTTCCATGATACAAAGTATTGAAGACTTGGAATCACTTCTTGAACATTTAAGTGAAGAGGAGGTTCATGAGACTCCCATAAAAAGGCATCATGGTAGTTATTTAAGAAAGGAAGCAATTAAGCGTCTTCTTAAAGAATATGAGCTATCTCCCAATGCATAGCTAGATTCTGAGGAAGGGAAAATCCAAGATGATCATATTGAAGAGCTTCAGAAGGAGCCCATGATGGAACACATTGTTGAAGACTCTCCTCATGTCACCATAGCTGAAGACATTGAAGATTTGGTGTATTCTCAAGTGTGTTGCAATGCTGATACCTTTCCAGAAAGCCCTCTAGAGAAATCACTGAGCAACACATCCCAAGTGATCCCATTGAATATGTCCAAATGGTTGCCTTAATTGAATATCCTTTTCATGATATCATAATAGAAGCCTATAAAGAAACCTATGATAAGATCACTATAGTGTGTGGTGACACTAGTCCTTGTTCTCCTCATGTTGATGAAGGTTTGGAAAGTCTATTGCCTCGTAACATTTTATCTCAAGAGGATTGTTATGAATACAAGGAAGACATGCATAGGCAGGAGCATGATACCATGGATGAAGAGTCCCCCACATATGACATGGATGGGTGTGATGACTATTGGAATTTCATAGATAATCCAACTTGTGAAAATCTTATGGAAAATCCCTTCCATGATATGTCCAATAATGGGAGTGTCTATTCAAAAATTTGTGGAAGTCCAATCTACGATATGTCCATAGAGGGGAGCATAAATATGAATGCCTGGGAAAACCTTAGTATGGAAGAGGAGCATTCAAAATTTTCACGTGATCATTCAAAGTCATACCATGTAGAGCTGCACAAGGGTATCAATATTGAAGACATTTAGAAACAGTATTGTGAAAAGTCAGATGTGATGCAGTCAGTGGAAAATCAGTCTGAGCCATCTTTTTCACATATAGAGGTTCCTTATGATTTGGAGCTACTTGGGGCTTGTACAACGAGTTATCATTTGATAAGCCCCGATGATCAGTATGATGATGTAGTCAGTCTACCTCATCATTCTAATTGGTATATTAGTCCTATCCAGTCATGGATAGAAGCAGCCTACGTAAGCACTTACCAGTTTGGAAGGAAGTTTTATGACATTGTTCATGCCTATGATCTCCCATCCGTCCCGCTCATCCTGAATCATCACGAAGGTTTGCATTTTCTGAATAAGGTATCCTTACTTTGGTTGGTAACCAAAGACAAGGAAATTTGTTTTTATGTTAATAAAATGCTTAGGTGGTTACATTGGATTTATGATTACACTTAACGCTTTTTATATCATGCTTAGAGTAGGAAAATAAGCTCCTTGAAAGAGGGCATTTACTTTCTGCATTTCTACTTAGCTATAATAAAACTTTGCTTCTTTTAGTTAGTTACATTTATTTTGTTTAAATAAATCAGCTTAATGGTTCATTTTTGTTTTTTATAAAACTTGTGCTACTAAGGTTTTTCTTGTCAAGTTGACATGTTTTTACAGGGTATATAAACCAGAGATTATGGTGTTCTCGTATCCTCTCCTTGCCTTAAAGACCAGATCAAGCACACGTTCTGCAGTTGGAGCCAAAATGTTACCACCTAAGTTGTACTTAGTGGTTTTTTATCAAGTGAGCCTGGTGAACCGAATAGGGTTAACTTGTTCGGACTTCAGAGGACCTATGGAAGCACTTCTGGGAAGTGCTTGTTGTACTATATCACATGTTCATACCCCATGGGGGAATTGTAATAAATGTTCTAGCATGATAGTGTCTGTAAAAGACTCAGTCTCTTAGACTTTATTTGTCAATTCGATCAACCCAGGGTGTTTTTTCCCTTGGTTATTATTGGTTGTTGAATAAACGACTGATAATTTCTGAGTTTTTCACTCCATACCTCCAAAGTTGGGGTGGTTGGCTTGGAATTTAGGCCTATTGAGGTTATTAGAGTCTATGTGTCAATGTATAAACATGCTAGACATCATTATCGAGTCATATGAACATGTCTAAGTCCCCCTAGGTGTTTTTCAATTTTTTAGTTTTTTCAGTGTTTTTTATTAAAATTTAATTTTTCCAAAACTTAGGCTATTTTTTAATAGTTTCATTGGAAAAATTGATTTTGTAATAAAAGTGGGCCAAATAATCAGTTTCAGTCATGTAGGTGCTCATTTTCAAGCTAAGAGCACCATGTAAATCCATGGACTCACTATTTCCTAGTTTTGAGTGATTTTTCATCACTCAGGTCAGAAAGCCCCAAAAATCAATTATTGATTATTTTAATTAATAAATTGATGAATAATGGAGCAAATCCAAAATCATAAATCAGTGGATTCTCAGTTGATTTGATTGAAATCAGTCAGATCTGAAGCAGATTGACTGGATCTGACAAATCCTTGACTGAAGGAGGTGATCAAATCAGATCCAGAGTTGACCTTCGGCATCCTTTAAGGGGAATTTTTCCCTCCCTCTCTCCTCAATACGTTTTGGCTCATCTGGATGAGTTTTGGTGGATGTTTCAGTCAACAGGTTGAGGTGTCATCTAGATCAGCTCTCCGATTGAAAATTGCACTCAGTGAGACTCAGATTTGGCTCAGCTAGACACAGATTAGGAATTGATGGACTATCCATCAGTATATTTGGTCTATCTCCTTGGAATTTGCGCCCCCCTGGGCTAGATGTCCTGTATTTTGTATATATCCTGGCTGAGGCTCCCTCTTCCAAGCTAGTTAGAGCTCGACTGAAGGGATTTCCATTGTAACTCTGTATTTGATCATCATTTGTGAATAAAGAAGCTTTGGAGGCTATACTGTGTAGTGCATGTGTATGTGTGGATTCTCAGTGTTATGTTGCTGATGTGGTAGCTACAATTTCTTGCCAAATTCTGTGCTGCTTCTGTGTTCTGGCTTCAAGGATTCGGCTGAATCTAGTAAGGGTGTAAACTAGGAAAGCTAGATTGCTTGATCTTTTTTATCCATATGATATATGCTCAAAAATTTCAGTTATATGCTTAAATAAGGTTATTTCTACATAATCTTTCATTTTTGCTGCTTTATGCATCTATATCCAGATCTCACGAGGTGTGTGCAGGATTTTGTTATTTATTTGCACGTTCCTGATTGGATGAAGGTGTGGATCTAGATTGACTCCATTCCTATACAATAAGCTCAAGACTCTGTCCCTTAACACTCCACAAAAGGGCCTCCTTCCAGCTTTCTCCATTCAAGCAACGATCCGACCTTCTCTCCTCTTCTTCTCATTTCTATAAAAAATCAACATTTTTACCCGGTTACTCTGTTCGTAGTTTTGATTTTTCTTAGATCTATCATATTAAAATTGATTCCAACATAGATCTACCTTATCAAATCCTATAGTCTAGATCTTCCAGTTAAAAAAGTTTCATAAGCATTCTAGATCTAGCTTTAGGGAAATTGTCTTTTTGCATGAAAATTTAAAGAAAACTTGTAGATCGCATGCATTAGATTTCCTTTTTCTGTTATAAAATTTAATATTCTGCAATATTAGTGCATATTTCATTGGCTTCATAAACAACAATCCAAGATCCCAAGGAAATATTGCTTTCCTTGGTTCCTTTTTCGCCTATTTAGCTAGTTTTAACTTCACTTTTTTTGAGATAAGGTAGGCTGATCCAAAGGTACTCTTAAAGTGATTTTGGGTGTATGTTATTCTAACATGCTCACTGTATTTTATCAGGTCTGACAGAAAATAAAGGAAGCGGCTTTCCGGAGTGGCCTCAGGAGCATTCAAATCCCCCAGGGGTCTCCCTTTTCACTAAAATCTTAAAATTTTTGCAAAGTTGTAAGATCTTGGTTTCAGCCTATATAAGGACCAAGAATTTTCTGATATATCAGTTATTTGATATTGTAACTGCTGTTAGTAAAATTATTTTTCGAATGGGCTCTTTCGCGCCCATTCCCCATCCCCCCTGGGGGATTTGCGTTGGTGTCCTTTTCGTCGCTTTCCACTTATTTATTTTTTAAACTAGCATTGATCTGATTTGCAGGGTAGTATAATTTATTTTATTATTAGTTTCATATTCCACTTTTTGTTTTTCAAAGTAATCATATTACTTACCCCACGATTTCCCGATTGACCCGAAAGGGGAAAGAGATTCGTGGTAGGACTAATTAGAAAACTAGACTTGTGGATCTAATTTATTTTTCATCGTTTATTTATCAGAAATTATAAAATTAACCCCTCCTCGACTCCCCGATTGAGATCCACTTGGATCGAAACAGGTTCTTGGAGGGTTTTCCTTTTAAACACGAACACTTAGTTTAAAACTTACTAAAATTGACAAGACTCTAGTGTGTATGCTCTGCACTTGTCTGCGGTTCGCCTAATCAGTCAAGCTGTATCAAAAGCACTTGGGTGACTAGTATAATTAGGACTCACTCTCCCCAACTGACAAACCAACAGGTGAAAATCCAACCCCTTGATCGAACCATCACGGTGGCAAAATACCCAAAGGAAGCATGAAATTCAGAAAAGTGACCTCGGGGCGCTGATCTATGTCACACCCTAATGGGTGTGTTACAAACAATAGCCCCAGAGACTCCATTTCAGCCCACATGTTCCTTGCGGGTAGCCGTGAAGGTTTAGTTTTGGACATACTCCAAGTACTCTCGGGTATATCTGGAGTCCCCCCTTAGCTTAATTTTAATCAACTCACACTCCAAATTTAACTTAAAACGTACCAAGATGCAATCGCAAAACACTCACTCCAAGCACATGCAAGCACATTGATCTTATTGATTTGACTCCATTCTAAGGCACTGGTCATTTTTGGCTTTATATATATATTGTGTCTCAACATTGTGCTTTCGTTTGTTTATTTTCACATCTTGTCATCTTTTGATTATCTTTAGTTAAATTGCAAACTCCTAAGTAACTCACTCAGTTTAACATCACAACACTAAGCAATTATCCTTATTAACTTAATAGGGTCTACCCCCCTTGGCTTCGTTAGGAGTTGAGCCTAAACGGAGGAGTCAAGAACAAGGTGACAGCCTTGACTCGAGACTTTCCCCCAAGGACACACCGAGTGGCTTGAAGATTTCTGCCAGGTGACCCAGGTGTGTGAAAAGGCGGTAACACTCCCTAGGTGTCATGTTTAGGGATGAATCTAGGAAGAGGCTGGAACCCTGATTTGGAGGAAACATATCTCCCATAATATAGCGAATATGAGTCTAAAATTTTTACACAGGGTATTAGGAATTTATCTTCAGCCTGTGAAAGTTTTAGCTCTAGATCCTTCTCCAATATCAATATATAGAGAATGTACCAAAACTACCAGTTTCAGTATTTTAGGGTTTTGTAGGCCTGGGGTCAAATTAGGGTTTGACTTTCCTAGAGTTTCACCCAACCAAAAATATTGACCCAGGTCTCTAAACTTTGATTTTGATGAGGAGAGTAATCCTATGTTGGGCTCACTTAAAAATTCCTCTTCTGTAAAAATCCCTAACCTCCCACATAAAAAACTGAATGTGCCCAAAATCAAATTCTATTTCGACACAAAGGTGCTTCATTCAATGGAGAGTTAGCCTAGCATCCTTTTTTTATGGGTTATGGATAGAGACTGAAAAAGTAAGAAGCCCTAGCTTTTGCAGCTGCACAATGTCTTTTTCTCAAGTTATCTCTGATACCATGTTAGATTTTTACCATTTAAGCAATATTTTCTTAGGATCTTAATTGAGAGAATAACATGCACATCAATCAATCACAAGAGGCAATAGACACAATATATTTTCCTCGAGGAAAACATAAAGGAGAAAACCCCACAACTTCCTCAGAGATAGAATGAGCACCAATGGAAGTAGTAAAACCCAAAGACAGAAAATATGATCTCCACAGCTGTTCTCTCTCTCTCTCACTTGAGAGAGCTTATCCTCTCTCACTCATGCGCCCTAGTGAGTGAGTGTGTGTATGTGATAAATAGAGAGGTTCACTCTCTATTTATATTCTTTCATTCACTTAATACCCACTCCATCAATTCAACCTCACCTAACAATTACTTTCCAAGTCTGAATTCTCTAGGAGAGTCTAATAACCCTAGTGCCCCACAACTATGGGGACTTTGCTCTCCGATCAACAAGAAGGGTTAACCTTAACAAAGTTCTAGGGACTATTTCCCCGACTCACAATGGAGGGTTAAACTCAATGACTTTACATGACTTGTTTACATTACAGATACTTCCCGATAGGAACATCGGGGTACAATACATAAGATATGCAAATGAATACATTCTAAAGTTACAAATAAATCAACAAGTTAGTGTGAGTATACAATTTCCATGTATATATATAACTAGAGGCCATTCTAAGGGATGACTATAATTCTTCCTTAATGTATCAGGAGTCCAATCTCTCATTTTTAGTGTGTAAACATAACTTTTAAGGCAAGAAAAAATAATTACTCACACACTTTTTGATTTTGATTTGCCGATAGTGTAAGAACATACCTTTGCCATGGTATTTCGTTTCCTTATCCTCTTGGCACCTCTTTCAATCTTTGAAGGCCCGCTCGGATAATTATTTCCCTCGTCCATCATTGCCATGAATCCACTAAAAAAATGATTTGATTGGTTAGAACTATCCATATTCCTACTTTCTAACTACATGTTGAGCCCAAATAGGCCCGAGTGCTGTCACTCTAGCTCTGATGCCATTTGTAACTACCCCAGACTCAAGAAAATTTTTCCTATCAAAAATTACATCTATGGTTTAATGCACTGAACATCCAAAATGCAACCCTAGAGATGCTCGATCTATATATTATGCAAACATGGTATTTCAAATAGTTTATGGGTCAAAAACCCCAATCAACGATCCAATAAATTTATTAGCTGTGGGTCCAAAAAATGCAGTCATTTCCATACTTTATACCAACGGTTGAGAAGGTATCCCACTAAGAGTATAATTCATTACACAGGCATTCAAAAAAATTGGTTCAAAATGAATTTCAGATCGGATTGCATATATATATATCAACTCCGCATAACTCCATGAACCCAAAAGGAATCCAAAAATCGAAATCCTTAAAATTGATTTCCAAGGTATTTACTACTGTTAATAAAACTCTAAATCACATCCACGTTTTTTCTAGGTATGTGATGAAAATCCCCAAAAGTAAATATGGAATTGCTAGATTCATATTCGACCGAATATATAGTCAGGTATAAAGATGAATTGCACCTATGGTTTTAATGCAATGAAAATCCCAAACGAACCTATAGATGCTTGATCTATAAGCAAATCTAATACACAGTAAATTAATATCCTGCATACATATATTTTAGATCACAAGTGAACGACAAATGAGATCTAACTCATAGTAAATCAATATCATGCATACCTACATTCTAGATCAAAAGTGAATGAAATTAGATCTAAGTCACAGTAAATCGATATTGCACATACCTATATTTTACATCATAAGTGAATCAAAAGTGAGATCCAACTCATAGTAAGTCGAAATCGTGGATTTGGTATACAAAGAATATACTCGCAATAGACTAGATATAGAAAATAATCCCTCAACCATTCCTCTATTCCACAAATCCCCATCCTCATTTCCCAAAAGGGCCTCCTCCTCAAAATTTCGAGAGGCATTTTGGATTCATGGATCAAAATGCCCATGGTTGGGCACTTCCCAGGTATAGCTTGTTCCCACTCTAAACACAGAGATCCCCCTTCTATCAAAACGCAGAGGTATTTTTCCTTCCAAAAAACAAACAGACAAATCTTTTTATAAAGCTCAGATATTGATGCTCATTGATAGCGCAGAGACCCCCCCCCCCCCCCCCCCGCGTTAAAACCATTTTCGTAACTTATTAAATAGCCAAGGAAGGAACGGTTGTTTTCCCAAGGTGCACCAAGATTCCCACAAATCAAGGCAGTAAATATTCCATTAACTTTGCTGAGGCTGGTCTCCCTCAACTTTGTAGTCAAGTAACCACCTTCGGGCATGCATCCAAACTAAAAATAGCCTTTTAGCCTCACTAAAATATTTCTATTAAAAAAAGCCTCTCTGTTAAGGAAAGATGTATATTGCACACTCTAATAATATTTGGTCGTGGAGAGTAACCAAATCAATAACTTCTCTCATGTCATAGAAAGGATAAAAATATCCTTATCATAGGTAAGTATACTTTAATTACAAGTTATATAAGGATTTATTCTTTATTAGGTAATTCACCCTTTAGTTAGGATTATTTATGATTATAAGGGATCCTTAAGAAAAATATAATTGAACTATATTTTACTCCTCATGCCTACCAACGTAGGATTTTCCCTATCTCGATTTAATATATATATATATATATATATATATGTGTGCGTGTGTGCGTGTGTGTGTGTGTGTGCGTGTGTGTGTGTGTGTGTGTGTGTGTGTGTATTAACTCCATATATGATTCAAATATATACCAAAATATAATAAGAGTCTATATACTAGTCTAGGTAGATGGTATATCACCGTTTTAATTATTAAATGAGGTATGCTGAAGATGATATATTCCTTTCTACATTCAAGGGAGCTACGACCTATAGTCCCTTTAACAATTAATTCCTTAGGTTCTCTTCCTCTTTTAAATTTTAAAGCTTTAACTCCTTGACTCTTTAGTGTTGATAAAAAATGATTGCAACTCCCTATATCATGGATTAATCATAATAGGATTAAGTAACTAGGCTATGGTATCTTAGTTTGGATAATTCCAGCAAAGTAGGAATCCCTTATAGGGAGAGTCCTAATCTCTAACACTGCCAAAATAAAGATGATATGTAAGACTACAGCATCGAATTATAGCTCCCTAACCCTTCTCTTTTAGCCGTAGTGGGTTTAGTTTCCCATCATTAAGTTGCGTCAAAGTCTTATGTCTCCTAATTTTACCACTTAGGTAATTAACTCATATAGGTTTCCGGGTCTTGTTTCTGGTTGGGCCTTGGCCTTGAGCTCCTCACCAGAACAAGTACAATAAACAATTACAATTACAAATTATTTAGGGGTATGCAAGAGGGATATTACATCCTTCACCCCTTAAAAATAACACCGTCCTCAGTGTTCCTGTTTTCAGTCAATTTCCTTCTTTTCATGAGCCATGTTTCTTGCTTCCTCTTTTCTATTCTAATCCCTTTCAATGTTTCTTGGTTTTTTGCAAGTTTCCATTTTTCAAAACCTTTGTTTCCTATAACAAGAATGGGTCTTCCCATACTTTATTTAGTAAAACACACCAAAATTTTATAGTTCAACTCAAAACCTTTGTTTCAAGTTGCCTTCGAATTTTTTTTTCCTACTTAGGTATTTCTTCACATTATGACATGTAACAGTCTAGTTGCTTGGAAAAAATTGTTAACAAATCTTTCGTTCGTTATTATTCAACTCTCCCTTCAGTTCTTTTTACCAATTCCTATGTGGACTTCTGAGCTATATCTGAGGTTAACTCTCCCTTTTGACTGCTAGTCAAACGTTTTCTCCTCAATGACATCAAACAACATCCTGTCTTCCAGATGTTGATATTTCCTAGGTCTTGATATTGATATTGTAACTCCTTCCTGATTCCCCTCAAGCCTCCTTGCTTGAGTCCTAGAATCCATTTTCCACCCAGCTTCCCGCTTGGGTCCCTGAAAGCGAGGTAGAGTTAGACCATCAACTGTCTTGCCACTTCATTTTCCTAACACCAATGTGCTCATGTGAGAATCATTTTCATAACACCAATGTGCTCATATGACAATCCTTTTCCCAACACCATTGTGCTCCCACAACATATATTTTCCTTGTATGCATTTAATGTTAATTACAACCCTTGGCTATTGTGACACACACTCTTTGGTGCTTAACGTGATTTCACTGTCATTGCCCGGTTTCGTGAATTAATTTTATGGTTAGTTGAAATATAATTATCACCTATCGGTAAACAATAATTTCATTAATTTAATCATCAATATTTTATAAGTTGTAGCGATTTATACTTCTATTGTCATACATGATTCATACAACCCTGTAAATCATCCAGAAAGAACTCCTTACTCATTTTTGAGCAATTGAGCACAACATTTTTACGCAAGTGAATTTATATTCCGATGTACGTTGATCATGACAATGGTCATAATCCTCGTAAAACCCTACAATGTCAGTACATAAAAAGCATAATCCGCAGTTAATCCTTGGTTCATGAAAACTTCAAAATCTGACAATAAAAAAAAATAAAAAACATCACTCATTCTTAACTTCCTTATTTAAGACAGTGAATACTTTTACTAAAAGCCAATTTCGATTGGTAGTGTTCTTGGAATAATCCTGCAATCTAGCATATAACATTATATGACATTCATTCACTTATCATTTTCATATACTAATAGAAATTAAACATCTTTATTCATTGGTCCTTGGACAGTTACGAGTGAAGGGACATTCCAATTCTACAGAACAATACTGAGTGGTAAGCTAGAGATGTAGGAATCTCAAGTAATATCTAGCTCTATATTCCTATTAATGTGTTTGGAGGAAAGATTATACTCTTCTCTGTGACTCTTGTACCTTAATTATCCCTCTTTTAGCATGGCCACGCAAGCCATGAATACATATATGTTAAAACAACAATAATGGATAATGTTCATCACATATAGTTGTAGGTATAGTATAGTATTTCTCTGAAATCCATTCATTCTTCTCGCAAGAAATTGAACCTTGGTGAAACACACTGGTAACCAACATTCAAAAAGCCAAAATGTTTTAACACAATGGGGTGCATTATGATTCAATTTCTAAGATGTTTTAATTAGATAACCTAACTCCCCTTTTAACATCAGTACATAATCATAAAATAAATACATATTAATGCTTTACGTAACGTTCCCAATCCTCTAAATTCGGTATTTCATACTACATTTGTGTTATCACACATTGCATGGGATACCCGGTATCCTAAGGGGTATTGTTCTTCTAGGTCGCACATTCTATTTCTACTGGTAACAATTGAGCATTTAGATTTAGCCTAAAGTCAGCTTTTAATTTAGACTTCCTTTTAAATTATAATCTTTGTGTAAAACCTTTTCTTAACAATAATTTGAACAACAAAATTTAGTTCTAAACCAAGCATAACATTTCCATGCCTGTAACCTTCTTTACAAATGAATAGTGTCTTCAAATTTTTCTTAAGCATTTGATGATTTCTACACTACCCAATTCTTAGGGTTTTTGGGATGCTTGCAAATATTATACACCTTGAAATGCTCTGCATAAAATACAGTAAACATGTGACTTCTTTTATTTCCTAGTAATAAGTATGACCATTTATGATTTCATATTACTTTTAACATTTATTGTTAACAA
>LPNX010046561.1:0-53251 GCA_001517045.1 Pseudotsuga menziesii | reverse complement strand
TATATAGAGGCCATTCTAAGGGATTACTATAATTCTTCCTTAATGTATCAAGAGTCCAATCTCCCATTTTGAGTGTGTAAACATAACTTTTTAAAGGAAAGATGAAAGAATTACTCACACACTTTTTGATTTTGATCTACCGATAGTGTAAGAACATACCTTTTCCATGGTATTTCATTTCCTTATCTTGTTGGTTACCTCTTTCAATCTTTGAAGGCCCACTCGGATAATTATTTCCCTTGTCCATCATTCCCATCCATCCACAAACAAAATCATTCGATTGGTTAGAACTATCCATCTTCCTCCTTTGTAACTACATCTTTAGCCCAATATAGGCCTGAGTGCTGTCACTCTAGCTCTGATACCATTTGTAACTACCCCAGACTCAAGAAAATTTTTCCTATCAAAACACAACTTATACCTTTGATACAACGTTCCTCCAGAGTTCATATTTTTATCAAGATATACCTGCAACCTTCTTAATTGTTTCTGACACACACATTTATATAAATCCATAATCTAAGGAAAAACTTTGATGTATCCTTATCTTTCTAAAAGTAATTTAGAATCTAGCTTTCAATGAAATATTTTACCCTGTAACTATAACTTAATATTACTTCATTTGTACCACAAATGCTAATCACATAAACTTCATGATCTACAATGTATTCAAAATTTTACATAAATATGTTTTCTCCTCAATGAACACTTATATATAGCTTCAATCTATCAGCTTGTACATTTTCATTCATATCAATAGCATGAATTTGAATCTTCAATCAACAATGTGTAAATCCATTTCTCATTCATAACTTTAAGAGGTGTACTCCATAAGCATTTCATCGTCATGGTGCCTTTAAACAATGCTAGTGTGCGAACAAGAAATTGTTATTATACCAATGGCTTCCCTCATTATCATTTCTAAAGTGTTTAAACCATTTACAAGGTTGCAGAACAAAAATGATCAGTACACAGAACAATAAAAATAAAAATGAAACATTTAGACACAAAACAAGAGAGACACCAATGTACGTGGTTCACTCAATTCATGGGTTACGTCCACAAAACTGTCACATCATGTGACATTTATTTCATTAAAAGGTTACAATCCGCAACATCATCATTGAAATACTTTCTTTCTATTATTCTTATAGCATCCTTCTGGGAGAGTATTTCTAAGGTACTCCCTACCACTAACCAGCCATGACCGAAATTCTATACTAATTTAAATACAAGGTATAACACCCTCCTCATTATTTTCCAAGGTTCCACTCAACCAACTTATTCCTATTCATTCACTATTTCAAGATAGAAATCCGTAAGTAAATCCCTTATGATAACATGAGAAGGTAATATAATTAACCTCAAGCATTTTGTATATAAATCAATTATTATGATAAGGGAAAATCATAAGGCTAAATACTTCTAATAAGTATTTAACTACTAACTCTCCTTATTATTAAATTTTCTTCTAAACAAGAGTGTTACATTTCGAATGCCTTATACATAGGCTTACTTCCATTTTGTATTATAAATAGCAATCATTCATTTATAATCTAATCATACACCTAAAACTTTATATCTTTGGAAAATCACTTATGCAATTAAATCCAAGGCAAACAAACCTGGTTCTACAAATAAAATACATTGCGATTTAAATCAAAAGTTAGCTATGTTAATTCAACATACAGGGATCTTAACCTTTTGACAAGTTGCATCTCCAATTAAATCCAAGGTAACATGGAAAATGCTAAACCCAAAATGAAATTACAATACACATAGTGATCTTACTCTTCTGGAAAATCTCATCTCCAAGGAAATCCAAGTAACATGGCAAATGCTAAACCCAAAATGCAATTACAATACACACTGTAACGATCTTACTCTTTTGGAAAATCACTTCTCCAAGGAAATCCAAGGTAAACATAACAAAAGAGAAACCCAAAACGCAATACAATACACACAGTCACAACTAGGTATAAATAAAAAAATATAAGCAATGTAATATACAGTCAGGTATAAATCGCATCTATGGTTTAATGCACTGAACATCCAAAATACAACCCTGGAGATGCTCAATCTATATATTACACAGACATGGTATTTCAAATAGTTTATGGGTTAGAAAACCCAATCAGTGATCCAATAAGTATATTAGTTGCGGGTCCAAAAAACATAGTCATTTCCATACTTTATACCAACGCTTGACAAGGTATCCCACTAAGAGCATAATTCATAATGCAGGCATTCAGAAAAATTGGTTCAAAATCAATTTCAGATCGGATAGCATATATATATATATATATATATATATATATATATATATATATCAACTCCGAATAACTCCATGAACCCAAAACGCATCCAAAAATTGAAATCCTAAAAAATGATTTCCAAGGTATTTATTACCATTAATAAACCTCTAAATCACATCCACATTTTTTCTAGGTATGTGATGAAAATCCCCAAAAGTAAATACGGAATTTCTATATTCATACTCGACCGACTATATAGTCAGGTATAAAGACGAATCGCACCTATGGTTTTAATGCAATAAAAATCCCAAACGAACCTAGATATGCCCGATCTATAAGAAAATCTAATACACAGTAAATTAATATCCCACATACATATATTTTAGATCACAACTGACTGATAAATGAGATCTAACTCATAGTCAATATCGTGCATACCTATGTTCTAGATCACAATTGAATGAAATGAGATTTGAGTAACAGTAAATCGATATCGTGCATACCTACATTTTACATTATAAGTGAGTCAAAATGAGATCCAACTCACAGTGATTCGATATTGTACATTCGGTATACAAAGAATATACTCATAGTATACTAGATATAGAAAATAAACCCTCAAGCCTTCCTCTATTCTGCAACTCCCCATCCTCATTTCCTGAAAGGGTCTCCTCCTCAAAATGCCAAGAGGTATTTCAGATTCATGGATCAAAATTCCCATGGCTGGGCACTTCCCAGGTATAGCTTGGTCCTCCTATAAATGCATAGATCCCCCTCCTATCAAAATGTAGAGGTCTTTTTCCTTCCAAAAAACAAACACAGATACCTTTTTATAAAGCTCAGATATTGATGCTCATTGAGAGAGCAGAGATCCCCCCCCCCCACTAAAACCAATTGTGTAACTTATTAAACAGCCAAGGAAGGAACAATTGTTTCCCTAAGATGCGCCAATATTCCCACAAATCAAGGCAGTAAATCTGCCATTAACTTTGCTGAGGAAGGTCTCCCTCAATTTCATAGTTAAGTAACCACCTCTGGGCATGCATCCAATCCAAAAATAGCCTTTTAGCCTCACTAAAATATTTCTATTAACAAAATCCTATTAAAGCTTTAACTTCTTGAATATTTAGTGTCGATGAAAAATGATTGCAACTCCCTCTATCATGGCTTAATTATAATAGGATTTAGTGACTAGGATATGGTATCTTAGTTGGGATAGTTCAACCAAAGTAGGAATCCCTTATACGGTGAGTCATAATCTCTAACACTGCCAAAATAAAGATGATATGTAAGACTACGACATCGAATTATGGCTCCCTAACCATTCGCTTTTAGTCATAGTGGGATTAGTTTCCTGTTGTTATGTTGCCTCAAAGTATTATGTCTCCTAACTTTACCACTTAGGTAATTAACTCATATAGGTTTCCAGGTCTTGTTTTTGGTGGGGCCTTGGCCTTGAGCTCCTCACCAGAAAAAGTACAATAAACACTTACAATTACAAAGTATTTAGGGGTATGCAAGAGGGATATTACATCCTCCCCCCCTTAAAAATAACACCGTCCTAGGTGTTCCTGTTTTCAGTCAATATCCGTCTTCTCATGAGCCATCTTTCTTGCTTCGCCTTTTCTGTTCTAATCCCTTTCGATCTTTCCTGTTTTTTCACAAGTCACCATTTTTCAAGACCTAGCATTTCTTGTAACAATATCGGGTCTTCCCATAATTTATTTAGTTAAACACACCAAAATTTTATAGCTCAACTCAAAACATAAACAATGGATCCTTGTGTAACACCACGATTACAATTTATGGAACAGTTTCTAGTATTTATTGACATGATTAATTTTCAATATTGATAAGAAATCCATATTTACTAATATTTTGGAGCACATATTTATCTCCAATATTTGGATACTTAACTAGTCTCCAACTTCAAGAAAACCTTTCTTTCATTCAGAAATTAACATAATTTTTAATTAGAACTTTAAAGTTCCTCATTCCTCCTCGCCTTCGAGGGAATTTTTCCTATTCAAGTGTTTGTTAACATTATGACATGTAATAGTCTAGTTACATGGAAATATTAGTTGACACATCTTTCGTTCATTATTATTCAACTCTCCCTTGATTTCTTTTTACTAATTCCCGTGTGGACTACCAAGCTATATCTCAGGTTACTCTCCCTTTTGACTTCTAGTCAAAAGTTTTCTCCTCAATGACATAAAACGACATCCTGTATTCCAGATGTCAAGATTTTCCTAGGTCTTGATATTGATATCATAAGTCCTTCCCGATTCCCCTGAAGCCTCCTTGCTTGATTCCCAGAATCCATTTTTCACCTAGATTCCCGCTTGGATCCTGGAAAAGCGAGGTAGAGTTAGACCATCAATTGTCTTGCCACTTCATTTTCCTAACACCAATGTTCTCACATGGAAATCATTTTCCTAACACCAATATGCTCATACATAAATCCTTTTCCTAACACCATTGTGATCTCACAACATATATTTTCCTTGTTTGCATTTCATGTTAATTACAACCCTTGACTATTGTGACACACACTTTTTGTTTTTTAACGTGATTTCACTGTCATTGCCCCGTTTCGTATATTAGTTTTACGGTTAGTTGAAATATAATTATCACCTTTCGGTAAACAATTATTTCATGAATTTAATCATAAATATTTCATAAGTTGTGGTGATTTATACTTCTACCATCATACATGATTCATACAACCCTGTAAATCATCCAAAAATAACTCCTTACTCATTTTTGAGCAATTGAGCGCAACTTGTTTACGCAAGTGAACTTATATTCTGATGTACATTGATCATGACAATGGTCATAATCCCGATAAAACCCTGGAATTTCAATACATAAATAACATGATCCGTAGTTAATTCTTGTTTCATAAAAACCTCAAAATCCGACAATAAAAAAAAAACATCACTCATTCTTAACTTCATTATTTAAGCCAGTGAATACTTTTACTAACAACCAATTTCGATTGATAGTGTTCCTGGTAGATTCGTGCAATGTTAGCATATAACATTATACAAAATTCATTCACTTATCATTTTTATATACTAATATCAATTAAACATCTTTACTCATTGGTCCTTGGATAGTTACGAGTGAAGGGACATTCCAATTCTACACAAAAATACTAAGTGGTAAGCTAGAGACATAGGAATCTCAAGTGATATCTAGCTCTATATGCCTATTAATGTCTTTGGAGGAAACATTATACTCTTTTCTTGGAATCTTGTACCTTGAGTATCCCTCTTTTAGCAAGGCCACGCAAGCCATGAGTACACATATGTTAAAACAAAAATAATGGATAATGTTCATTACTAGTAGCTATAGTTATAGTATAGTATTTATCTGAAATCCATTCATTCTTCTCACAAGAATTTCAACATTGGTGCAACACACTTGTAATGTCCCAAAAAATAAAAAATAAAAATAAAATTATAGGCTAGTGAAAAACTACCCAAAGGGGATCATTATTACTCATGTGGAATTACATGCGCTACTTATACTTTCGATTTCTTCATAAACTATCCTTACTGTCTTGTTAAGCTCTTATCCATTTAGTGATTATTAGTTCGTTTACTTCTTATATCTTAATTCTGGTATTTAAACTATTTGTAAACCTTAGTTATTACTATCGGTGAATTAGTGAATTGTATAGATCATTGTTTTGCTCCTGCACATGTGTACTTTGTTTATTTAATAAAAACTAACTTAACTTTGTTTGATAGAAATAAAGTGGTGGAGTGGCGGGACTAGTTCTCCCATGACGATCTGAGAGGTAAGGTATTACTTGGTTACACAGACTTACTTAGTTCAATCGAACTAAGGCACCTCTCTCTTTTACTTACGCAGTTCATTACTTGCGATGGGATCGGATAAAATAATGGATAATGTTCATTACTAGTAGCTATAGTTATAGTATAGTATTTATCTGAAATCCATTCATTCTTCTCGAAAGAATTTCAACATTGGTGCAACACACTTGTAATGTCCCAAAAAATAAAAAATAAAAATAAAATTATAGGCTAGTGAAAAACTACCCAAAGGGGATCATTATTACTCATGTGGAATTACATGCACTACTTATACTTTCGATTTCTTCATAAACTATCCTTACTGTCTTGTTAATCTCTTATCCATTTAGTGATTATTAGTTCGTTTACTTCTTACATCTTAATCCTGGTATTTAAACTATTTGTACACCTTAGTTATTACTATCGGTGAATTGGTGAATTGTATAGATCATTGTTTTGCTCCTGCACATGTGTACTTTGTTTATTTAATAAAAACTAACTTAACTTTGTTTGATAGAAATAAAGTGGTGGAGTGGCGGGACTAGTTCTACCATGACGATCTGAGAGGTAAGGTATTACTTGGTTACACAGACTTACTTAGTTCAATCGAACTAAGGCACCTCTCTCTTTTACTTACGCAGTTCATTACTTGCGATGGGATAGGATAAAATAATGGATAATGTTCATTACTAGTAGCTATAGTTATAGTATAGTATTTATCTGAAATCCATTCATTCTTCTCACAAGAATTTCAACATTGGTGCAACACACTTGTAATGTCCCAAAAAATAAAAAATAAAAATAAAATTATAGGCTAGGGAAAAACTACCCAAAGGGGATCATTATTACTCATGTGGAATTACATGCGCTACTTATACTTTCGATTTCTTCATAAACTATCCTTACAGTCTTGTTAAGCTCTTATCCATTTAGTGATTATTAGTTCGTTTACTTCTTATATCTTAATTCTGGTATTTAAACTATTTGGACATCTTAGTTATTACTATCGGTGAATTAGTGAATTGTATAGATCATTGTTTTGCTTCTGCACATGTGTACTTTGTTTATTTAATAAAAACTAACTTAACTTTGTTTGATAGAAATAAAGTGGTGGAGTGGCGGGACTAGTTCTCCCATGATGATCTGAGAGGTAAGGTATTACTTGGTTACACAGACTTACTTAGTTCAATCGAACTAAGGCACCTCTCTCTTTTACTTACGCAGCTCATTACTTGCGATGAGATCGGATAAAATAATGGATAATGTTCATTACTAGTAGCTATAGTTATAGTATAGTATTTATCAGAAATCCATTCATTCTTCTCGCAAGAATTTCAACATTGGTGCAACACACTTGTAATGTCCCAAAAAATAAAAAATAAAAATAAAATTATAGGCTAGTGAAAAACTACCCAAAGGGGATCATTATTACTCATGTGGAATTACATGCGCTACTTATACTTTCGATTTCTTCATAAACTATCCTTACTGTCTTGTTAAGCTCTTATCCATTTAGTGATTATTAGTTCGTTTACTTCTTATATCTTAATTCTGGTATTTAAACTATTTGTACACCTTAGTTATTACTATCGGTGAATTAGTGAATTGTATAGATCATTGTTTTGCTCCTGCACATGTGTACTTTGTTTATTTAATAAAAACTAACTGAACTTTGTTTGATAGAAAAAAAGTGGTGGAGTGGCAGGACTAGTTCTCCCATGAGGATCTGAGAGGTAAGGTATTACTTGGTTACACAGACTTACTTAGTTCAATCGAACTAAGGCACCTATCTCTTTTATTTACGCAGTTCATTACTTGCGATGGGATCGGATATAAAGTGTGTTGACAGCCTTGGTCGTTAATAACCTGCTACTAGTTATTACGTTACCTATCGACTTGGTTTTATAACTTGGTAAGTGTCATTATCGTCAATTTATCTATTTTGGCTAAATTTCCTGTACATTAATTATTCTTCATTATGGTTTTAAATTCATTATCTTGTATGTCAATTATATCTCTTTCGTGCTAAGCATGTTTTTACTATACTTATTAATTTCTCTTAAGTTCTTTTAATGGCAGGTTAATAGGTTTGTTTAAGAGCAACCGTTGGATCTTTATAGTCCTAGATGTTATCATGGCATACATTGTATGCCATGGTGCTTAAGCCTAAACATCTAGTTACTATGGTATTCAAAGGCTAAGCTCTAAACCTATGGACTAAACATTATCTACATTCCTAAGAAAGGGTCTTAGACTTTGGACTACTGCAACTTATGACTAAGTTTTATTGTAATACTATCATAGTGCAAGCTTGTATTATGTTAACATTGATGTTTAAAGTTTGGGGTGACATGATATATGGTATAAACCTTACGTTCCAGGGTTTAAGTGTTGGTATGGAGGGTGGTTATAATATATACCTTGTAACAAGGCTTGACTATGGATGTGGGTTTGATAAATTGTTAATGGACTCCATCCTGGTGCATTTAATGCTCATTGAAAAATGTGACAACCTTCCCCTTAGGCTTGGCTCACAAGCGATGTGCATTGCATTGTCATTTGGGGTTTCATCGTTTTGGCTCTACGCAGATGTATGGCCATGGAGGCAACCCCCTACTTGTGAGGTATGCCCACATGAATTTATAGTCCTACACATTAGTTTCGTTTACAGTTTGAAAGGATGGCATACTCTTCATCGCCATTTGGTTGTTGCTTGCAGGTGCCAGAAGGAATGGAGGAGCAGCGTGGCTATGACACTGTTGGCTCCAAGCATTGCATTCATGGCCATGATAAGCCTGCTAATTTAAGCTTATGCTTCTCACCTTCAATCCTATGGTAGAGCTACGTTTCAACTGGTTGTTTGGTTGGGGTTTGATGCTGTAGCGAAATAGATTTCTCCTTCGGGCTTTGAATATAGACTTGGTTATTTTTAAAATGGAGGCATTATGCCATGAATTGTTTCTTAGGCCATTCATATCTGTATAATTTTATTTCAGTTATGTAAATCGTTAATGTTTTGGTTTTGGGCTTTTATAGCCATGGGCTGCACCATTGCAAGCAATGGTGCCATAGCCCATTGGCACGCTTGTGTAAAACCTTGATTTTGGCCTTTAATGGTGACCGTGTATAGACATTGGGATCTCTGTGTAAATAAATATATGTATTGGTTTTTACAACATGTAATGGTTAACTTGATACATTGTGTATGCAGTTTCCTCGTGCGATTTTATTTACCTCTGTAATTAAATGGGTTTGGGTTTTTAAAAACAGAGGCATACGCCTTATCAGATTCTCTGTGTGTAATCGCCATTGATTAGTTTGGTTAATGTAATATTTCAACAGCATGGGTAAAGGTCATGTCATAAATGGCATTACCCTTCCCATAGTGCTGCGATAGCTTGTAGTTTATTTGATTACGGTTATTTTCTTCTTATGTAATTTGGGCTGTGGAAAATCAATGGGTTATAATTATCGAACTATGTATTAAAATGTTTAGTGGCCGAGGCCGTGCTCTAGCTAGAGTCTTATGACCTATCTACAAGCGTAGGCATTTTAATTATATGGAAAATGGTGTGAATTGTGGCTTGTATAGTGATATAAACAATGGGCTTATAAAAGGGATTGATTCTTGCTGGAATTGTTATTTAAAAGACATTTGATGTGTTGGTATAAAACAACTGGAATGCTTAGAGTATATCGTGGCCTATGTGATTAATACTATGCGGTTGGATTTGGTAAACTTGGCTGTGGTCGGTGACTAGGTATACAACCTTCATCGATTTGTGCCAGGGTGATTTCAAGCTATGAAATATTTTATAAGAAATAATAGAAATGGTAATAGGTATTTAATCTATGGATTTTGTTATGAATTTTAATTATGGTGATGATTTATGTTAAGGTTATTATTGTGGATTTTGATGTTGTTTATGAATTGAAGTTGTAACACACGAGGGTCGATACCACGAACTCTGTTTAAAAATATAGAGTTATATGAATTGTTACTTGGTAAAATTTTAGGGGATGTTTATGATGGATATTATATGGGACTTTTAAAGATATAAATCATTTGATTTATGGTATTTGAATATATATGTTAATACTGTAGGTTTTAGGACAGAGTCATGGTAAGGAACACATGGATGGTCACGATATCCTATCCCTCTGATTAAATTTAATGTTTGATTCAGTTATGTAAAGTATTTTGGTTTTATATGATTATATGAAGAAAACCTTGGAAGGTCTTTGATAACTTATTTAGATTGCTTATTATATGAACTTGATTCTTAGTAGATCTAATTTAAAATATAGACATGTATAGTTTAGCATAAATAATATTTTAATTAATTATTATTGAACTAGTTTATTTAAAATTCTAGGGAAAGCCTCTGCTGACAAATGAAATACGTCAGCAAAGTATTAAATACAGAGGACACAGTATAAACATAATACTAAGATCAAAACCTAGTTAATACAGTAACATTTATGAAGGATACCACCTTGAACATAAACACCATATAATAAAACTTCTCCAATATAAGATTAGTAAGTTGTAATTACAAACCCTAGCACATTTTTAATCATAAAACTTAACCCTCAGGATTACAAATTACAATACAACCATTAATTAATATAAATAGCAACAAATCTTTAGGAAATAAAATATAATAGGCTTTCCAGGGTTTCATACCTGAATTTGAAGCTTTGTCAATGGCTGCACCTGCACACTTAAATAACCAGCATTAACAATTCAATGCACATCTGACGTCTGTTTGATGACCAAATCACTTGGGAACTACCACGTTCCACCCAACCATGACCCAGAACCGTTCCTGGTTTAAATTCGGATCCCCCTGAGCTAGACTCCAACATGCAAGTAGATTAGAGCTCCTAAGGTATGGTTTCCTATCTGGTAATCAGTTCTGAATAATCCTCCTTTAGTTTCAGGAGCAGTTCTCCAAGAAAACACTTGAGAGCCAAAAAATAGGCAGAATAATAATTATCCTACATAAAAATCAGAACCCCAAGCCTTTGCTTGGCTTGAGTCTTTATAGGCAGAATTTTCAGTCAAAGGGGCAGTTAAATCAAGAAATCCTTGATTTCTTGATTGAACCCTTTTAAATTTACTGGGGTAATTTTCAATTCTTATCCTAGGAACTTTTAACTAGTTCCTAGTAAATCTTTCATAGATATTGCACTATTTATAAACCCTTTTGTTAGCATTGGAATTGAACCAAAGGTTGTGGAAGGCTCACTCCCAAGTAACAAGAAAACCACTTTCGATGAGAGAATTGTCCTTCTACTCTTTCGAGAGGGATCTCTCACCAAATGTCAATAGTGACAGATATATATACAAGTGAAACTATAAATTGTTTGTAAAATTGGTTGAAAGAAAACATAGAACCATTGGGTGATGGAGTCAAGATATATGACAGAAATAAATAAATCTTATGTAAGTGATTTCAATGCAGGGGCAAGGTAGCCACTCGATCACAGTCAATTTATAATTGTCTGGTGGAAAATAAGAACATGAACAGACCATCAACACAGAGCATTGAAAAACAAATTATGTATTAGCTTTAGAAGAAAGCTTTGGTGAATATCTAAAACAACAGACTGAGTATATCAAGTATGTATTCCGAACTATTATACACTAAGTTTCATATATGAAAGAAAACAAAATGGGAAAGACAAGATGGAATAATATTCACATAAGAAAAGAAGCAATAGACTGTAAGTGCAAATGACACATGAATCCATGTATGCAAATGTCGACCTCGGCTTTGCAATTATATTAAAATTCTCTTGAGAAGCATATACAACAAAATTACAATGGTTTCAACCCCTTCTCCTTCTTCAGGAGGTATATTTATAGCATTCGAATTTCCTAGAACGACATCCAGGAATCAAAATTTGTTACAACAGAAGGACATCCTCTAACCAACTCTTAGGTGGTACATAGGCTACGATTTGCATGAAACGGATAAACAATGAAACGTGGAATACAAGAGGAACTAAGTACGAGAGTGACCCATACTCTCATCTGGCTAGTGATGACTATACAAAGCTCTAAGAGCAGCGACCATTGGGACGGGCATGCAACACCGAGAAAATTTCCTACGTACCATCATCGTCACTTATACAGGTGTGTTTTAAGTTTGGTTGACCCATATTGTTGGATGACTCTCCATAAATCGGGACCAGGTAGGGTCGCAACCACCATGTCGTATGCTTGCGCTTTGAGCTCCATCGTTTTTGGGTATGAAGTATTGGGGACCTTGGGGCATGCGACTTTAAAATCAAACAATAATTCGAAGTCACTGGCTAATTTGTCAAAAACAACCTTCCCTGAAAATGCTTGTTGGATATCTCCAAATTTGCTGTGGTCCAATCAAAAATGCACTAGGCACTCCTGATACTCCTTATGGGACATTAAAGGATCCTTTTATTCCCAGAAAAGGGGATCCCTCTACTTACGAGTGGTCTAAATAGCTTGACGACTTCTTAGAATTTGTGCTCAATAACTTCTATTTTGTCCTATACCATCTCCTTCCTCCCGTGCTTAGCCACTACCTTTCTGGCTCCAGAGACAACAATGACCCTGTTTTGAATACCGTATCTACTAGCGGACCCATCTGACAAAGAGCTTAGGAAGGTCATGGCATTCTCTGTGGTTGCCACTGGCATTTTGTTCATTTCTACCGATACTATCTGGACTTGTTTCTTGGCTTCTCCCATAGCAATATCCTGATCTTAAATAAAATCCAGGAAGGGCTAGAACTTGTCATCTTCCATGATGATTTGATCCCAGATCAGATGCCTAGCGCCTTGCAAGGCAAGTTTGTCGACCACCTGTTGGCTCAATTTAGCATTTTGTTGAGTCAGTTCTTAGCATTTCTCCTCTGCCTTTTCTCTTCCTTGTTTCTCTTTGATTCTTTCCTTTTATGGTTCCTCAATCTGTTGCTTCAGTTTAATGAGCTCAATATCCTTTATGCCTCTCTAGGACATTGCTTTGGAGAGGGAGCTGGTATCTATCTTTCCAGCCATACCTGTGGATTGAATTGTATTCTCTGTACTTCTGCCTTGAAGTTCATTTTCCTTCATTGCTAATCTGTTTTTCAATTCTGCCTCACTATTATTCAAAAGATGGATATCTACTTCCCACTGCCTCCCCTTTTCTTTGAGCTTTAGTAGCTTAGCCTTGCAGTCATTAAGCTCAGCATTCAATGCCTCTTTTTCTCTTTTGAAGTCAGCCAATTCTTCTGCTTGAGCGAGTTGGGTGGCTGGTATTTTTAACTTCTTTTTTAAGGTCTGGATCTCCTTATCTTTATCATTGAGAAATTTTTGAGCCAAAATCCCTTTCTATGCAGGTCCTTCTATTTGCATATCTTTATTTTGTAAGTTGTTGATTTGGGCTTTGAGTGCTTTATTCTCCACTCTCACCTTTCTTAAAAGATTTGAAGTTTTTTCCTTACTCTCCTCCATCTTGGACATCTAGATGGTAGCCTTAAGCAGTCTCGTATTCAATATATCTCCAGTCTCTTTGTTTAGGTGTATTATGTCAGTAGTGGGGACCTTTGAGAGGTTCACACTGACCTCAGACACCTTGTTCCCCATTACCAAGGCTAAGCTAAGGGTATCAGTGGCATGATCCCTTATAGTTTTCAATGCTACATTGGGGTGAGGCAACCGTGAGGCTTCACTGTATAGTTCTGTTGTCTCCTCGAAGGTTTTATCAGCCCTCTCTCGGTAATATCTTAACCATTCTTCTTTGGATGTATGCTTTCCCGGAGTCTATCCGTCAAATACATACTCTTGTATTTTCAATTCGGCTGCCTTGGGCTCTTCCTGTTGCTGTTCTTTCATTAAGTTCTTCTTATTTTCCTGTCTGTTCGCCTGACACCTTTTGATCTGCACCAATTGCTATCCTGGTTCCACTTTTTGTTTCTTGGGCATGTTGGTAGTGTCCATTTATTCAGTGTCCATGGGATTTGGATCCCCTCTTTTCATTGAAATTTCCGAATAGCTGACTAGTGATGAGAATCCCCATGCTATCGCAACTACTATAGCCAACTCTCTTTAGGGAGAAACTACACCTGGTGGCTGTGAGCCAATGTCATGCTCTGCGCTGGTATCCATTGGGGCAGGATTAGGGAAATCGTCCCAATCTACCGCTTATCTAAGTCCAAGTATCTTAATGTGCTCAAAAGGCCTGCATTTGTGAGATTTCCTTCTTTTCGAAATCACCTAGTGAGGATCATAGTTTATTGCTTGTCCCAGGGAAAAATCCATGCCTCAAAGCAAGTTGGTGACCAGAGGAAAAGCAGGCCTGCTTCTAACTGTGTATGGTTTTAATTCCCATGGAAAACTCAAATTTGAACTTTTCTTAAAGTTCAAGAAGTGTTCTTCTTCTACAACGAGTTTTTGCCGGATTAATTCCATGGAGAAAACCATGGAGGTTAGAAAAGCTGGCAGGATGTTGGGTGGATGTATGAAGCCATACAACCTTATGGTTGTTCCAAATTCTATGAGGAACCAGTCTGCTCTCTTCTTGCTATTTTACAACTACAAAATTTTCCTCATCTCAGGAAACACCCTAAGTAACCTTTCCTGAAAGAAGAGTTCATATATTTTGGCCATCAACTGGTTCATGAATTTACAGTAATCCGTGGCCATATGAGCAGTGATTGCCAATTCTTGTACTTGTAGGTCCTCCTCATTATAGGCTATGAACATCCTCGGCAAAAAGGATTGGCATCTGAACATTCTAGTGTCATGGAAGTTCGCTAACTGAGAACGGATATTCTCGGCCAAGAACTCATCAAATTTAAGGCAACAAGACTGATCAGATTGTCTAGGCAATTCAGGTTTGGCTGGACAAGTACTTAAGATGAACAAAAGACTCAACAATGACTCTCGGACGTACGCGTCGGTATCTAGACCTAGGAACTGACTAGCTAGGGATATACACCACTGAGATTCTTCATTGAATTGGTTGAGGTCAATAGGGTAAGATAGGTCGATGGGTTCACCATTGGGTTTAGAATAGGCCTTCAGGAAGGTTTCTTTACTTTCATCAGTAGATTCTCTAACACAACGTACAATATATTCTTCTCGGTAGTCTTGGGATATATGCGTGAATTCATCTAGGATATCTAGGGTTTTGCAGATGATAGAATCTTGAATAGGGCAAAGGATTTTAGACTTAGACTTATTCATAATAATGCCTTCGGTGACAGATAGATTGTATGCACACCATCCAACAAATTTAGGGCAATGGGGGGTTTGGCCGACAGAGAAGAAGTGGAAGAAAGATTTAAAAACACCGTAGGTATCTCTCCCTTGGTTCTTAAGATTTTCCAATTTGCCTTTGGTGGTTTCAATAGCTTCCCCCATCAGGATGGTATTGAAAATCTCAGCGCTTTCATCTAACAGGCTCTCTTCTGCCCTCCAAACTGTGGCCTCAGGCTCTACATCATCTCTCACCCCTACCACTTCTGTTGCGTCCATTTTCAAATAAAACTGAGGGGGTATCAAGGGCTTACCTTGTTCTATAGTACAGTCTCCTAGCTGGTCTGGGATGGCACTCTGGATGTGGTTGGATATTCGACGGCTTTGTTTCAGAAAAGACAAATGTTTGCAACTTCGTGTGGGCCTCTTTATAGCTTTTTACACATCATAACCTTCGTGCATTTCCCAGGTGGTTTACACCGTATATTTTACTCTTTGCGACCTAAACCATAGATATGTAGGGTTCTTTATGCCACACCTTTCCTTACTTTATGCGTGTGTAGCACAACCATCGATCGGAACCGACATCCTTCACAACCGTCGATCCGAGCCGACCCCACCATTCTTCATGAAGTGAGGTTTTGTTTTCCCTCCATGCTACTCTAGATTATGAAATGAACTACAACCGTCGATCTTCTTCTGTTCTCACAAGCACCATTGATCAAAACGGCCCATACCACTTTTCGCAATCCGGAATTGCTGCTTCGTCCTTGCTAGTTTGGGATGCGAAATTGTTTTCAGCCGCAAATCTTCTTGGGTCCCAATCTCGACTGTTGGATGCATTCGTTCTTTAAACTATTTCACAAATCTGAAAATTCAGCTTTGGTCGGGCATTTTCACCATGCGATATGGTTTGACGCCCTTGATCTACCATCTAATCAACCTCAGCCTTCGATAATGACTCCCCTTTAATGCCTCCAACGCACCCAACATTTCATTCTTAGCCCTACTTCTCCGATCCACGGAGTGTTTTTCTACTTTTGGCATTCATCACCGAAGCTGATTCCAAAGGCTGGGTGCTATCTTGTGTGTGCCCTCAGCCCCTTCTATGAATACTATGCTACCGTCCCAACACTTCTCGACGAGGCTGAAGTACGTGAGTATCTCTTATGACCAAAATTTAATAGAGTGTTAAAAACCGGCTCCACAAGGGATGCTATCCTCCCAATGAGGTAGCAAAGAACCCCTAGAGTAGTCACCTCATCGATTGAAAACCTCCTATTATTTTACTGCCTGAAAGAAAAACAAACTTTGAAAGAATGGTTACCTCTTCTGATCTTAGGGCCTTCTCCACGGGTTTCAAATCTTCTGATTCACCATCCGTACTGATTAAAACATAAGACATATTTACACTATGATACATGGACCTAAGTCCCTTTATTCCAAGTAATGCTTCAGGAACCTCCCATTCACCATGCCTCCTTCATACTACGACCCATATGGATACTGTAAAATGAAGGTGTTGTCTCCTCCATGCGCCGCAATAAGATATGGGCCCACCCACAAATGGTCAAATTTTTCGTGCTTCCCTTTGTCTTCGTGAGGGGCATCCCATTTTAGCACCAAGTCATCGACCTAGAAAACATCTTCTTTTACTCTCCTATCGAAGGTATTCTTCATTTTCTCCTGGTGTATCTGTACTTCATCATAAGCCTTGTCCCTTACTTCATTAAGCTCAATAATCTAGTTGATCCTTCTTTAAATGGGATTGGGCTTGTCCAACGAATCCCGTAATAAATTCATGACTGGAACGCCCAAAGAGGCAGGAAAAATTATTTCAGCTCCATATACTAACTGAAACGGTGACATACCAATGGCCCTTTTGGTGCTGATTCTGTCAGCTCACAAGGCATATTTCAATTTAGTGTGCCAAGCTTTCTTGTTATCCTCCAATAGATTCTTAATGATCCTCACAATTCTTTTGTTAGAAGATTCGGCCAATCCGTTCCCCTATGGGTAATAAGCCGTAGAGTGATTTAGGCTTATATGGTACTTATGGAAAAAATTGGTCATCTCTATGGATTTAAATGCAGGGGCATTGTCAGTCACAATCCACCTCAAGAAGCCAAACCTTGCCAGAATATTGTTTTCTATGAAATCCATTATCACTTCTTATATAGCCTGCCTAGTGGGTGTGGCCTCAATCCACTTTGTGAAGTAATCAGTGGCAGTCAAAATCCACTTATGCTTCTTGAAGGAGTTTGGATTTATCTCACCGATGAAATCTAACCCCCATTGCTGGAAAGGGGCTTCCACAGATATAGGGTTGAGGGGGAGAGACACAACTTCCTTTTGCCTTCAAAAATTTGACACTGTTGGCATTTAGTCGTTTCCTTATAGAAATCTGAGAACAACTAAGGCCAATAAAATCCTGCCCTCAGAATTTTGTTTACAGTAACTTTCTAGGAATGATTTCCTCCACAATATCCTTCATGAAATTCCTTTGCCATACGTTGAGCTTTGTCCTCCAGAAGACAATTCAACAGTGTCCCTCCAGGGTCCTTCAAGTAGAGATATTGTTCTATGATGCAAAATTTCACCGCTTTCAGTTTTATGGATATAGCTCAGATTTTTCTTAGCCCAGAAGGGGGTTGTAAGTTATGTAACACAAAAACAATGTCAGGATACCAAGGAGATGCAGAGAAATCAAGCTTCACATGCACCTCTGCTTCTTCCTGACTAAACTGACAAGCAAGAAAATTCAGCTACAGAGAGTCATAATGGGAGTCCTTCATCATCCTAGCCAACCCCTACCCTTTTATCAACTTTGTGGGCTTGATTTCTATGTCATATTACAGGAGCATTGCAACCCATTTATCTCTCTTTCCTTCTGACTCAGGCTGTGCAAGTATGCTTTTCACTACACTGCAAGGTACATAGGCAATTATGTGGGAATGGAGGAGGAAGATTCTGAAATCCTTCAAGGTTTTAACCAAGGCATAGGCTTGTTTTTCCATTATACTATATTTCAGTTCTCCATCTCTCAATATCTTACTGAAGAACGTGATAGGTTGTTCTTCACCCCGATCATTCTTTTGTAACAACACTGCCGCGACAGTGTGTTCTGAAGCATAAGAGAATACTAAAAAACCCTTCTCAAAATCTGGGATGATCAGAACAGGAGCTTCTGAAATGGCCTGCTTTATATCTTTGAAGGCTTTCTTGGCTCCTACTGTCCACTTAATTTCATGATCTTTCCTTAGCATGTAAGTAATGTCCATCAAGATTTCAGCAAAGCTAGGGATGAATCTCCTCAAGAAGTTGACTTGACCAATGAAATATTGGATTTCTTTCTTGCTCCTTGGTTCCTCTACTTTCAAAATTCCTTTTACCCTGACTAGATCAATCCTGATCCCTTCCTTTGAAATAATGTGCCCCAACAACTTTCCTTCTTGCATAGCAAAGTTCGACTTTCTAGGGTTTAAGGAAATGCCATAATTTTTGCATTTAATGAAAAATATTTCCAGGTGTCTGATATGATCTTTAGCCCACCTGGAGTACACAGTAATGTCATGCATGTATATCACCATAAATGTTTCTTTCTCATCTGCAAAAGCAATATCCATGGCACATTGGAAATTTGCTCCAGCATTCATTAACCCAAACGACATCTTTGCATACATGAATGTACCCCAAGGTGTGGTGAAAACATTTTTTTCTTGGTCTTTAGGAAGCACCTTCACCTGATTGTACCCAGAAAAACCATCCATGGTGGATATCCTCTCTGAGCCTACCACCCTCTGCAGGATCTGGTCCATTTTTGGCAACGGGTAGTTATCTTTCAAAGAAACTTTATTCAAATTTATGAAATCTATGCATAGCCTTATCTCCCCATTCTTTTTCTGGACAGAAACCAAATTGGATACCCATTTTGGAAACCTCAGAGTTACTATTATCTTTGCATCAAACAACCTTTTTACTTCTTTTTCAATAATGGGTACTAGCTTTGGATTAATCCTCCTGAGTTTTTGTCTGAATGGTTTTTCTCCGGGTTTTATCGGAATAGTATGCAGTATGATGGAGGTGTCATATTCTTTGAGATATTCATAACTCCACGCAAACACATCCATGTACTTCTTCATCAGGTTCACATACCCTTATTTTTTGTTAGCGGGTAATTTCTTGGACAATTTTATAATTTTTGGGTCACCTTCAGTGCTGATATCTACATCTTCAATGACATCCGTGGCAGGTTCGACCTTCGAATCCATGGCTACATCATTTTGGTAAAAAAGAGACTCTAAAGGGATCAAGCCCCTGGGAATATGATTGCTTTTCAATTGGACTATATCCTTTCCTCCCAAGGAGTCTTTTAGCTTCCCCATCCTGACGGCTCCTTCTCCTTCCTCTTCAATGTCTAGGAAGTTTTCAGGGTCAGCACCACCTTCATCAATGTGAGTGTTCACAAAATCACCAGACATCTCCAGAAATATTTTGATTTGCATATCGTCTTTGAACACTTGCCAATATTTAGTGTTATGATCTGGTATGGAAGGTCTATTTACAATCTCCACTTTATATTTCTTTTTGCCCACCGCAGGAGCTTCAAATTTTGGTGTTGCAGTCACCAGAGAGTCTACCACTGCATTGTCATCTCTAGGAATCACTTGGACTATATGTTCAATGAAGAAATTCCTGAACATATCCCATACCTCATTTCAGTAGGCTCTCATTCTCGGATGTTTAGTCTAATAGATATCATTCACTTGATTTACTACAAGCTCTAAGTCCCCAAAAATTTGGACCTTTTTCTCTCCTAAATCTTTCAGTGCACGTAGGCCCAGTGACAAGGCCTCATACTTCGCTACATTGTTAGAACATTCAAAAATCAACTTGTAAGAGTAAGCTTTGGTATCCTTAATGGGGGAGATAATATACACACCTGCGGCAGCACCCGCTTTAGACACTAAGCCGTCGAAATACGTCTTCCATAGTCCTTCGTCCATCTGCTTCCTTTCCACAGCTTCCAACTTGCTAGCCTATTTTTTATCTTTTTGTGGCACAATGATTTTTGAGTTGCAAGGAGATATATCATTGAAGAAAATAGAGGACCCCAAGTCCGTGTCGATGGCATAAACATGATGGATGTCAAGCTGAGTCTAACTGCTCAGGACGTAAGGCAACCTCTTCTCGTTGTATAACCTTTTGATTTCATTTTAAACATGAATTGTTGCATAGGTCATGTCCATTTGCAAGCTGCCTTTCAGCTTCGAAGTCCAAGATATTGACAGCAAAATACCAAACTTGGGAGGAATGTCGGCCACGATGACGTCCATGACCACAATTTTAGATGGAAACTTATTTAAATATACCACCATGTCTTTGATCAGTCCCATACATTTTACCCTTTTAGAATCAAAGGAATACAGGTCTTTATAAGGCCTTGTAATCTCCAACCCCAGGATTTCCACCACTCCCTTTCGCATCATATTGTGTGAGGCTCCCGAATCCAGCATAGCATTATCTAACACCATATCATGCACATTCAAGCTCATGTAAAAGGGGGGCACCTCCTCGTCATTGTTTTCCATGCTATCAATCTTAGATCCTAGAATAATAGTAAGGTTGTATTCAGTTAGCTCTAAGATATTAGGGTGAGCTTCTTCTTGATTTGCAATCATCTTTGTTATAGTGTCCTTGTACTCGTGATTCCTCAATAATTCATTGAAAGGAATCGAGACCTTTAGCTTAGCTAGCTAGTTTTGGACATTGAACATGGGAAGAGTTTTTCCCTGTTCGACAGGTGCCACTGGCTCCAGCTCTCTCACATTATTATTCCCCTTTTCCAATTCTTTAGGTTCCATCAGTCTCTTTTGTGTTTCATCTTCTTTCCTTCGGCCGGCCTGACTACTAGAAGGCTGGTTTGGGTTTGATCCTCCTTTAGGTATAGAAGCATTGCCAGTAGATTCACCAGCTTTCTTATGTACAACAACGTCCCTAGTTCTCAACTTGACCTTCCTCACATAGTCTATAGCATGCATATACCCTTTATGATATTGCTCCAATTCCCCAGTCAGGGTCTTATCATCCACTTGAGCGAACATATCATGTTCCTCTTTATTCAAGTAGATATCAAAGTCAAAATCATTGAAATGATGGATATGATCTTCGGCGGATTCAGATTCATCTTCAGCAGCCACATAGTTTTCAAGGAAAGGGGGCCTGATTGGCTGCTCTTCCTGGTTTCTCAGATTTCTCACATCTCTTGGTCTATTTGGTTGGAGCAGGGGAGGGACTTGCCTCCTAAAATTGGGATTCCTTATCTGAGGCTCATTTTTCTCCCAGTTCATCGGCTTGGCCTCTACCATTATCCTGTCCATCAACTTTTCCATAGTTTTGAGCATCATCTCAAATTTTATATCACTGGATGAAGAGATGAAACCAGAGGGATGTGCCTATTCTATACCTTTCCTTTTCTTGATCTCCATCCTTGGTTTAATTTTCCCACATTCCATCATGTCGGCTTCCACTTCTAGGGCATCAGTGAACATGGCTGGGAGGGTGTTCGACTTCCTTTCTCTTAATAAAAAAGCAAAATCATTTTCGAATGCATCAGTGTAATGAAGTTTAGCTTCCCCTGGTGAAGGTTTGATATTGGTGGGTATCGAATTGTAGACCCGCATGAATCTGCTGGAAAACTCATGGACTGATTCAAAAACTCCTTTCTTGAGATTGTTGTATTGAGACAAGACCTGTAATGGGCTTTGTTTATCATCCCACCTTTCTAGAAATATGGTTTGAAAGCCGGTGAAACTGCGGATAGACCTAGGTGGCAAATATTTGTACCATTTCTTGGCTTCCCCAAACAAAATCTGAGTGAACAACCACATTTTCACATCTTCATCATCCACCTCTTCCAGGTCAATGAAGTTGTCGAACTTATCCACATGGTACCTTGCTGATACATTCCCCTCCCCGTCATAGAGTGTGATTCTTTGGGCATAATTCATAGGGAGGTCGTGTAGAACCATAGGTAGCGCTAATGGGGCAAATATAGCAGTAGCCATTAGGGTAGGTCAGTTAGGAACAGACAGGGGTTGGGAAGATGGATGTTCTGAAAGATAGGGGCTATCTCTTCAACTTTTGGTGGGGTTTCTAGGTTCATCCACAAAGAATCAAGCATATAGGATTGCAGCATATTAGAGTCAACCCCATATTTTCTTAGGTCAGATTCAGATTTAGATTTGGTTAGCAGTCTTTCATCTCTAACCCCCACTTGGATTCAGCTAAGCCGTATGAATCTTGAGATGTTGAAGTACCAAACAATGGAGAACCCACTCTCTCTTTATTTCTATTCCTAAGTATTATTTCTGGATTATCCACACTGAGTTAAGTTTCAGTATCAAGGTTACCTCTTGTGTTTATATTTATGGAATCCAGGATATCTAGTGTGATACTAGTCGAAGCAGGTGTGGAGTTGGCAGGACAAATGTACAACCTTCTAGAGAATTCAAAAATTTATGTTTGCCCCCAGAAATTTCTTTCTTTTCAATCATTGGTCTCCTCAGTGGAGTCACCTTCCAGATTCTTTAAGTGGAGTCACCAGGGAAAATGATACAACCTTCTTCACATGTAAGAATCTTTGTTTTCCCACATAAACTCTTTATCCTTTGAATCATTGTCGTTCTTCCCATGGATGATATTCAATCTTGTCCCAGCAATGATGCTAGTTTCTTAGCACTGGAATTGAACCAAAGGTTGTGGAAGGCTCGCTCCCAAGTAACAGCAAAACCACTTTCGAAGAGAGAACTGGCCTTCTACTCTTCCGAGAGGGATCTCTCACCAAATGTCAACAGTGCTAGATATATATACAAGTGAAACTATAAATTGTTTGTAAAATTGGTTGAAATAAAACACATAACCATTAGGTAATGGAGTCAAGATATATAATAGAAATAAGCAAAGCTTATGTAAGCAATTTCAACGCAGGGGAAAGGCAGCCACTTGATCACAGTCAATTTATAATTGTCTGGTGGAAAAGAGGAACATGAACAGACCATCAACACAGAGCATTGAAAAATGAATTCTGTATTAAATTTAGAAGAAAGCTTTAGTGAATATCTAAAACAACAGACGGAGCATATCAAGTATGATTTTCAAACTGTTATACACTAAGTTTCAGATATTAAAGAAAACAAAATGGGAAAGACAAACTGGAATAACATTCACATAAGAAAAGAAGCAACAGACTGTAAGTGCGAATGACACATGAATCCCTGTATGAAAACACCGACCTCAGCTCTGCAATTATATTAAAATTCTCTTGAGAAGAATATACAACACAATTACAATGGTTTCAACCCCTTCTCCTTCTTAAGGAGGTATATTTATAGCATTCGGATTTCCCAGACCGACATCCGGGAATCAAAATTTGTTACAACAGAAGGACATCCTCTAACCAAGTCTTAGGTGGCACATAGGCTGTGATTTGCATGAAATGGATAAACAATGAAACGCAGAATATAGGAGGAACTAAGTACGAGAGTGCCCCATACTCCCATCTAGTTGGTGATGATTGTACAAAGCTCTAAAAGCAGTGACCATTGGGATGGGTGTGCAACGCCGAGAAAATTTACCCAGTACCATCATCATCACTTCTACGGGTGCATTTTGAGTTTGGTTGACCCATGTTGTTGGAAGAATCTCCATAAATTGGGACCAAGCAGGGTCGCAACTGCCATGTCATCTGCTTGCGCTTTGAGCTCCATTGTTTCCGGGTATGAAGTCTTGGGGACCTTGGGGCATGCGGCTTTAAAATCAAACAATAATTTGACCTTAGTAGCCAATTTGTAAAAAATGACCTTCCCTGACAACGCTTGTTGCATATCTCCAAATTTGCTGTGGTCCAATCGGCAGTGCACTAGGCACTCCTGATACTCCTTATGGGAAATTAAAGGACCCTTTTCTTCCTAGAAAATGGGATCCCTCTGCTTACCAGTGGTTTGAATAGCTTGACGACTTCTCAGACTTTGTGCTCAATCACTTCTATTTTGGCCCGTACCATCTCCATCATCCTATGCTTAGCCACTACCTTTCTAGCTCCAAAGACAACAACGACCCTGTTTTGAATACCGTATCTGCTAGCAGAACCATCTGACAAAGAGCTCAGGAAGGTTATGGAATTCTCTATGGTTGCCATGGTCCTTTTGTTCATTTTTGCCGATACTATCTAGACTTGTTTCCTGGATTCTCCCATAGCAATTTCTTGATCTTTAATAAAATCTAGGTAGGTCCAGAACTTGTCAGCTTCCATGATGATTTGATCCTAGATCAGATGCCTGGCGCCTTGCAAGGAAAGTTTACCGACCACCTGTTGGCTCAATTTAGGATTTTGTTGAGTCAGTTCTTGGCATTCCTCCTCTGTCTTTTCTCTTCCTCATTTCTCTTTGACTCTTTCATTTTCCAGTTCCTTAATCTGTTGTTTTAGTTTAATGAGCTTGGTATCCTTTAGGCCTATCTGGGACATTGCTTTGGAGAGGGAGCTAGTATCTCTCTCTCCAGCCATACCTATGGACTGAATTGTATTCTCTGTACTTCTACCTTGAAGCTCATTTTCCTTCATTGCTAATCTATATTTCAATGCTACCTCACTATTCTTCAAAAGCTAGATATCTGCTTCCCACTGCCTCCCCTTTTCTTCGATCTTTAGTAGCTTAGCCTTGCAGTCAGTAAGCTCGGCATTCAATGCCTCTTTTTCTCTTTCGAAGTCAGCCAATTCTTCATCTTGAGCAAGCTAGGTTGCAGGGATTTTTAACTTCTTTTTTAAGGTCTAGATCTCCTTCTCTTTGTCATCGAGCAATTTCTAAGCCAAACTCCCTTTCTGTGCAGGTCCTTCTATTTGCATATCTTCATTTTGTAAGTTGTTGATTTGGGCTTTGAGTGCTTTATTCTCCACTCTAGCCTTTCTTAAAATATTTGAAGTTTTAGCCTTACTCTCCTCCAGCTTGGACATCTGGATGGTAGCCTTAAGCAGTCTGGTATTTAGTATATCTCTAGTCTCTTTGTTCAGGTGTATGATGTTAGTAGTGGGAACCTTTGAGAGGTTCACACTGACCTTGGACACCTTATTCCCCATTTTTAAGGCTAAGCTAAGGGTATCAGTGGTATGATCCCTTATAGTTTTCAGTGCCACATTAGGGTGATGCAACCACGAGGCTTTGTTGTATAGTTCTGCTATCTCCTTGAAGGTTTTATTAGCCTTCTCTTGGTAAGATCTTAGCCATTCTTCTTTGGATGTATGCTTTCCCAGAGTCTATCCATCAAATACATACTCTTGTGTTTGCAATTCGGCTTCCTTGGGCTCTTCCTGTTTCTGTTCTTTCATTAAATTATTCTTCTTTTCCTGTCCCTTCACATGGCCCCTTTTGATCTGCACTAATTGCTGTCCTGGTTCCATTTTCTGTTTATTGGGCATGCTAGAAGTGTCCATTTCTTCAGTGTCCATGGGCTCTGGATCCCCTCTTTTCATTGAACTTGCCGAATAGCTGACCAGTGATGATAATCCCCCCGCTATCATAACTACTGTAGAAAAATCTCTTTGGGGAGAAAATACACCCGGTAGCTATGAGCCAGTGTCCTGCTCTGCGTTGGTATCCATTGGGGCAGGATTAGGGAAATCATCCCAATTTTCCACTTCTCTAAGTCCAAGTATCTTAGTGTGCTCAAAAGGCCTGCATTTGTGATCTTTCCTTCTTTTGGAAATCACCTAGTGAGGATCATAATTTATTGCTTGTCCCAGGGAAAACTCCATGCCTCTAAGCAAGTTGGAGACCAGGGGAAAAGTAGCCCTGCTTCTAACTGTGTATGGTTTTAATTCCCATGGAAAAATCAAATTTGAAATTTTCTTAAAGTTCAAGAAGTGTTCTTCTTCGACAATGAGTTTTTGCTGGATTAATTCCAGGGAGAAAACCCTAGAGGTTAGAAACGCTGGCAGGATGTAGGGTGGATGTACGAAGCCATACAACCTTATGGTTGTTCCAAAGTCTGCGAGGAACAAGTCCCCTATCTTCTTGCTATTTTATAGTTGCATCATTTTCCTCATCTTAGGCAACACCCTAGGTAACCTTTCCTGAAAGAAGAGTTCATATATTTCGGCCATCAACTGGTTCATGAATTTACAGTAATCCATGGCCATATCAGCAGTGATTGCCGATTTTGGTACTTGTAGGTCCTCCACATTATAGGCTATGAACATACTCAGCAAAGAGGATTGGAATCTAAACATTCTAATGTTGTGGAAGTTCACTAAGTGAGAATGAATGTTCTCGACCAGGGACTCATCAAATTTAAGGAAACAAGACTTGCCGAATTGTCTAGGAAATTCAGGTTCGGCCGGACAAGTACTTAAGACAAACAAAAGACTCAATAATGACTCTCAGACGTATGCGTCGGTATCTAGACCTAGGAACTGACTTGCCAAGGATATACACCACTGAGCTTCTTCATTGAATTGGTTGAGGTCGATAGGGTAAGATAGGTCGATGAGTTCACATTGGGTTTAGAACAGGACTTCAAGAAGGTTTCTTTACTTTCGTCAGTAGACTCTCTAAAACAACGTACAATGTCTTATTCTTGGTAGTCTTGGGATATATGGGTGAATTCATCTGGGATATCTAGGGTTTTGCAGATGATAGAAGCTTGAACTAGGAAAAGGATTTTAGACTTAGACTTATTCATAATAACGCCTTCAGTGACAAAGAAATTGTCTGCACACCATTCGACAAATTCAGGGCAATGGGGGGTTTGGCCGAAAGAGAAGAAGTGGAAGAAAGATTTAAAAACACCGCAGGTATCTCTACCTCGGTTCTTAAGAGTTTCCAATTTTCCTCTGGCAGTTTCAATAGATTCCCAAATCAGGATGGTATCAAAAATCTCAGCGTTTTCATCTAACAGGATCTCTTTTGCCCTCCGACCTGCGGCCTCAGGTTCTACATCATCTCTCACCCCTACAACTTCTGTTGCATCCATTTTCAAATAACATTGAGGGGGTATCAAGGGATTACCTTGTTCTATAGTACAGTCTCCTGCTGGTTCGGGCTGGCGCTATGGATGTGGTTAGATATTCGATGGCTTCGAGGTTTCAGAAAAGACAAATCTTTGCAACTTCATGTGGGCCTCTTTATAGCTTTTTACACAACATAACCTTCGCACATTTCCCAGATGGTTTACACTATATATTTTACTCTTCACGACCTAAACCGTAGATAGGTGGGGTTCTTTATGCCATGCCTTTCCTTACTTCACGCGTGTGTAGCACAAGCATCGATCGAGATCGACATCCTTCACAACCGTCTATCCGAGCAGACCCCACTATTCTTCATGAAGTGGGGTTCTGTTTTCCCTCTGTGCTACTCTAGATTGTGAAATGAACTATAACAGTCGATCTCCTTCTGTTCTCACAAGCACCGTTGATAAAAATGGCCTGTACCATTTTTCGCAATCCATAATTGCTGCTTCATCCATGCTATTTTGGGATGCGAAATTGTTTTCAGCCACAGATCTTCTTGGGTCCCAATCTTGACCATTGGATGTATTCGTTCTTTAAACTATTTCACAAATCTGAAAACGTTGCTTTAGTCGGGCATGTTCATCATGTGAGATGGTTTGACGCCATTGATCTACCATCTAATCAACCTCAGCCTTCGATCATGACTCCCCTTTAACGCCTCCATCATGCCCAACATTTTCTTCTTAGCCTCGCTTCTCCGATCCACAGACTGTTTTGCTGCTTTCGGCATTCATCACCGAAGCTGATTCCAAAGGCTAGGTTTTATCTTGTGTGTGCCCTTAGCCCCTTTTGGGAATACTACGCTACCGTCCCAACACTTCTCAACGAGGCTGAAGTATGCGAGTGTCTCTTATGACCAAAATTTAACAGAGTGTTAAGACCTTTAATAATAAATACTAATTGGTGGAGATTCTCTTCTTTATTTATTAAATTATATAATTAATTATAATTAATTCTTTATACATACTATGTATAAAGTACATAGTATTAAAATACTTGTTATCATTTGTGTTCGGGCATCATGTGTCATGATCCCTAGACATAACGACACTTCTTCATGGAGGTCAACTAGATAGATGGCTTAGGTCTACATGTTAGGCAACTCTAAACATCCTTGCATGTTGGATTTCCCTCATATAACGTGGTATCTCTTCAGTACTTTGATGAGAATACAAAAATTTGAAATTTCATTTAATCACTTATAAATAAGTATGGTGATGATCAATATTTTTCTCTAGCCATTTTTGCTCGGAAGTTATTAAATTCTTTTCAGTAACCCCTAGCACTTATCAGAGCCCATAATCAACGCTTATTGCAGGGAGTTACAAACATAGTGAAATTCCATAGCTTTTTCTCAACACTAAATGCTAGGATGTACTTGTATGATACACCTAGGGATACAATGGCCAAAGATACGATGCTCTAGAGCTTATCCTCAACATCAACATGGAATGCTCCCAAGATTATGCCCAACATTTCCAATTATATTTTCATGTGTTCCAGAGCTTTATGCTTAACACAAATGCAAGTACTGGCATGTGCTCCAGATCCTCTCTCTCAACACAAAACATCTCATCAATCATGTGCTTCAGGTTCCATTCCCAACACAAAACATTTCATCAATCATGTGCTTCAAGGTCCATGCCTAACACAACCAGCATATATATCCATATGTATCATCAACAATTGGATTACGCCCAATATCCAAAACAAATGATCATGTTCCTATGCAATGGGGTCTTTGACCCAATATAAAATAAAACATCAATATAATCATCATGATCAATAGGATCATTCTTATAAAAGGTAGGTCCAAAATTCGGGATATTACATCCCTCCCCGTTTAGTACAACACCGTCCTTGGTGTTCTAGGGACTCTGAATGATATCATGAAACAAGGTGGGTTAATCCTTTCTCATTGTGGCCTCATTCTCCCAGGTATCCTCATCTAGCTCAAAGTGCTTCCACTGCACTTTCAATTGGACTATAGTGCGCTTCCGAAGCTACACTGCTCTCTTGTCCAATATATGCAAAGGCTCGGGGGAAAATTCCCCCTCAGGTTCCACCTGTAATAAGGACCAATCAATGACATGATTAGTGTCATAAACATATTTGTTTAATAAAAATGCATGGAAAAAAATTATGAACTCTTACGTGCGCAGGTAATGCAAATTCATAAGCCACTGGTCCTTTCTTGGCCAAAATTTCAAAAGGTCCACAAAATCTAGGTGCTAACTTACCACACCTACCCAAGATCAACGAGCTCCGTTTTGCTTTCACTTTCAAGTAGACATGCTCACCTAGTTGATAGTCTTTATCTTTTCTTTTCTTATCCACATAACTTTTCTGACAGTCTTGTGCCTCTTTAAGGTTTCCCTGGACCTTGGTAACTAAATATTCCAAGTCAAATAATAGGTTAGGCCCTAACATGAGCTGATACACTGAACTGTCCCAAGTAACTGGGGTCCTACACTTCCATCCATAGAGTACCCCGAAAGGACTCATCATAGTGGAGGCATGATACCCATTCTTATATGCAAACTCTGCAAGGTGTAGATAATCTTTTTCCACTTGGTGGGGTTGTTCATGACATACATTCGAAGCATGTCTTCCACAATTTGGTTTACTCTTTTATTCTGCTCGTCCGTCTGTGGGTGATAAGCAGTGATAAAGTTCAGTTGTGGCTCTAATACAGAGAATAAAGATCTCCAAAAGTTTCCTGTAAACTTAACATATTGATCTGAGATAATTGCTTTGGGTATCCCATGCAATCTGAATATCTCTTTTAGGAAGATATCGGCAATGTTCACAGCCTTGTAGGTCGATTTCATGGGAATGAAGTGTGATGCCTTTGACAGCTTGTCAATGACTATGAAGATGGAATCATTTTTCTTCTTGCTTTTAAGTAAGCCAATAATAAAATCCATACTGATAACCTCCCATTTCCATTCTAGAATGGGAAATGGCTGTAGCAAACCTGAAGGATGCTGGTGCTTAGATTTAACTAGTTGGCATTCCTGAAATTTCACAATAAACATTGCAATGTCGGCCTTTATCTTGGGCCAGGAAAAATGTCTCTTGACGGCAGATATCATCTTTCGATATCCCAGGTGCCCCTAGTAGGGTTCCCTATGAAATTATGTCAGAATGATGGACTGAATGTCCCCTCCATCTGGAGCATACAATCTATCCTTGGACCATAGTAGTCCAGAGTCATCCACCTTGTATTTCTTATGTTGTTGAAACAAATAGTCCTCCTAGACTTTCTTGAGGATTTCCACATAGAACGGGTCAAACTTGTTGGTCGTTCTAATCTTCTCATACAAATCTACATCAGTTTGACTCAGGGTCACCTAATATATCATATGAGTTTGTAGACTCAAAGCATCGACAACTTTGTTCTCTTTGCCCTTAATATGCTTTATTTCAAAGTGATACTTAGTCAGGAAAGCCAACCATCTAGCTTGTCTCACATTCAGATAGGGTTGATCGAATAAATATTTAAGACTCATATTGTCAGTATTTAGAAGGAACTTCCTTTTGATGAGGTAGTTCCTCCACATCTTCAGAGTGTGGATAATGGCCGCTAGCTCAAGATCGTGCGTGGGATAATTATGCTCATGCTCTTTTAATTTCCACGATTCATAACAGATCGCATGATATTTTTGCAAGAGGACTCCTCCAAGTCCTTCCTTGCTTGCATCTATGCATACGACAAAATCCCCATTGGGATCCTCAATCCGTAACACTGGTACGGTCATCAAAAGATGCTTAATATTTTGAAAACATTCTTCACACTTGTCAGTCCATAAGAAATTGTTTGCTTTCTTTTGCAAAGCCGTCATGGGGCAAGCGATTCTCGAGAAGTTCTCAATGAACTTTCAATAATATCCAGCTAATCCCAAGAACAACCTAATGTCAGTGACACTAGTCGGGGTAGGCCAATCCTTTACGGCTCAAATCATTTCCCGGTCCATAGATATTCCTATCTCGTATATGATGTGACCTAGGTACTGTATTTGTGGTTTGTAAAAATCACATTTAGTAAATTTAATGTAGAGCTGGTGTTCTCTCAACACTCGAACTACTATGCGAAGGTGTTCTTCGTGTTCCTCTTTACTCTTTGAATAAACTAGAATGTCATCAATAAAGACTAGTACAAACTTATCTAGATATTTACTAAATATGTTGTTCATCATACACATAAAGTTTGTGGGTATGATTGGTCAACCAAAATGACATCACTACAAACTCGTAGTTCTCGTACCTCGTACGAAAAGCGGACTCGGGAATATCTTCATCTTGGATCTGTACCTAATGGTACCCAGATCGCAGGTCAATATTCAAAAAGATTTTGTCTCCTCCTACTTGATCGAACAAATCATTGATCCTAGGAAGTGGGTAGTGATTCTTTATAGTCATTTTGTTCAACTGATCGTAATCAATGCATCTACATCGTAACATCCTTCTTCTTTATGAACAAAATCGGTCCTTCCCAAGGGGACACACTAGGTCGAATGTATCCTTTCTCTATCAAATCCTACAACTGCAGTTTGAGTTCCACCAATTCTGGTGCACTCATGCGATAAGGGGCTTTGGAGGCTAGAACTGATCCTAGGGTCAGTTCGATGGAAAATTATAGGTCTTGTTTCGGAGGTAATCCAGGGATTTCCTTGGGAAACATGTCCTTGAATTATTCAAGAATGGGGAAGTCTTATATGTGTTGTTCTCTATCTGATTCTACGTCTCGGATGTTCACCGCAAACAACTTGCAGCCCTTCCTAACACACTTCTTCGCTTGTAAGGACGAGATTTATCTTACATAAACTTTCTTTGGGATGCCTTGAACCTTCACTTGGTTCCCTTGGCTATCACTACACAAGATATACTCTTGTAGATAATCGAGCATGACATGGTGCTGTTCCAACCAATCCATGCCGATAAGAATATCGTACAATCCTAAAGGTAGGATGTTCAGGTTTACCTTGGTAAGGAAACCATTTAGGTTTACTTCACTTTATTTACCAATTTCCAAAACCTTCCATTTCGTACCGGTGGCTAACTGTACCAGCCAAGGTTTATCATGCTTTACTTTTCCTAACTTGCATAAATCAACAATCTTAGGTGCAACATAGCTCCGGCAAGCACTGATATCAATAAGTATTGAAATAGAGGTGTTCAAGATCTTACCTTCGATCTCGACCATTGTAGCTTGATGGTCCACCTGTTGGCCATCTAATGCTGCATAGCTTCATGGGTTTCCTACTATATTCTCAACGGTAGGTTCTTCTTGCAGGTTATGCAAGACTCCATTGTTCTTGTTCTTACAATGTTGGGCATAATGTGGCTCGTTGAGATTCTAGCTTTTGATTGCTAAAGGGGTAGCATTGGCTCCACTCGCCACTTGCTTATTCCCATTAGGAGCTAGTACATAAGGATTCCTACCAGTTTTGTTGAAGTTATTGTTCGCTTGAAATCTGTTATTTTGCTTTCTATAAGGCTGCGGGTTTGACCCAGGCTTTTGGTTATCGAAAAAGTTTCTAGACTTTTTCGGGTTTCGGTTCTGGTTTTCTTGTCGTAACTTCCCATGATCATAGCAGAGGCGGTCCTTGTGTAGTGCAGTATCTAGTGTCTTTGGCATGTCGAATTCTATCCTATCCTGAAAAATGGGAGGAAGCCATACCAAGGACTACTGGATCTTCACCTTCTCTTCTTTGATATATGGTACATAATGCAATAGATCTAGAAATCTGTTTATAAATGCGTCCATAGTCATGGAACCCATGCGCAGTTCATGGAACTCTTTTATCTTGCAGTCAAAGAACCTTTCTAACATGTATTTTTCTTGGAAAATATTTTGAAAGTTTTCCTAGCTTACATTAGAGGAAATTTGAGGTCTAAAATGGGCCCCCTAAGGAAAATGATAAAATAATAGTTATTAATTTTGGAGGAAGAATGAAAAAAGCTACTTTTTTTTATTTGTATTTTCAACATATCTCCCTGTGTTTTTACTTAGATTCCGGGCAAGGGATCTCATTGGATGTGGAATTTAATTTTGCATCCAACGGGTACCCACACTGCATACTTTTGACAGACCGCACTACCCCAAAAATAAGAAATACCTGAAAAGATGTGATGATGACATCATCATCACGTCTTTTCAGGTATTTCTTATTTTGGGGTAGCGAGGTCGGTCAAAAGTATGCAGTGTAGGTACTCGTTGGATGAAGAATTAAATTTCGCATCCAACGAGCCCTCCCTCCTGGAATTTGAGTAAAANAAAAGTAGTTTTCTTTTATGACAAATATGTCAATTCAACCATTATGGTTGACTCATTTTATTGAAATTCTATTGGTTCTTGAATTCCAGCTCACAAAATTTATTGTCCTATAAGGCCCATTTTAGACCCGAAATTTCCTCTAATGTTTCTCGCAACTCATCTTTCTCGATGTGCTTTAAATCTCACCACCATCTTGCTTCCTTACGATTCAGGTTGTAGATGGAAAGCCTAGCCTGCATCACACTTGAATAGTTATGAACCTGGAAATACTTACTCATTCCTAAAAACCATTCTTTAGCCTTTTCCCCTGTATTTACTTCACCTTCATAGGTCGGGGCTCTTATTTTTCGAAACTCCCCCTAAAGGCTATCATCACTTCTTTGCCTCTTTCTCTGTGGAGAAAGTGAGTCATCACTAGCAGGACTATGATGATATCCTTTAGTTGCTTTAGGTGTACCTTCTTTTTCTGCTTCTCTTGGGTTGTTGGCCTACTCATGGTACGACTCTCTTTTGGATTTGTTGGTGGACTAGGTAGGTTTACCTTGCGGGCTCCCTCTCGTCATGTTACATAATAATGATTTGTTTATAGCTTGATGTTCATTTCTTTCATTTAGATTGTCTTCTCTGAAACTTTTCAGTTCATCTTGAAGAATGTGCAATGTTTTCAGCACATCAAAGTTTAGCTCGAGCACTAAGTTCACTTCCGGAGTGCGGATGGTCATTTCTTCCTGCCTGCTTTTTTCTTCCTTGGTGTTCATAAATAGAACAACACTGTAAAATTTTTCCTAAAACACAAAAAATTTTAATAGCACCAAAAATTTCTGTTAGTAACAAAAACTACTTATCATACTTTATTTTATCTGCATGAATGCCTAGTGTTCCCATAAGTCTCTCAGTATTGACACTGGGCTATGATACCACTTGTAATGTCCCCAAAAATTGAAAAATAAAATAAAATTATAGGCTAGTGAAAAACTACCCAAAGGGGATCATTATTATTCATGCAGAATTCTATGCGCTACTTATACTTTCGATTTCTTCATAAACTGTCCTTACTGTCTTGTTAAGCTCTTATCCATTTATTCATTATTAGTTTGTTTACTTCTCATATCTTAATTCTGGTATTTAAACTATTTTTACAGCTTAGTTATTACTGTCGGTGAATTAGTGAATTGTATAGATCATTGTTTTTCTCCTGCACATGTGTACTTTGTTTATTTAATAAAAACTAACTTAACTTTGTTTGATGGGAATAAAGTGGTGGAGTGGCGGGCTAGTTCTCCCATGACAATATAAGAGGTAAGGTATTACTTGGTTACGCAGGATTACTTAGTTCAATCAAACTAAGGCACCTTTGTCTTTTACTTATGAAGTTCATTACTTGTGATGGGATCGGATGTAAAGTGTGTTGACAACCTTGGTCATTAATAACATGCTGCTAGTTATTACGTTACCTATCGACTTGGTTTTATAACTTGGTAAGTGTCGTTATCGTCAATTTAGTTATTTTGGCTAAATTTCCTGTACATTAACTATTCTTCATTATGGTTTTAAATTCATTATCCTGTATGTCAATAATATCTATTTTGTGCTAATTATGTTTTTACTATACTTATTAATTTCTCTTATGTTCTTTTATTAGCAGGTTAATATGTTTGTTTAAGAGAAACCATTGGATATTTATAGTCCTAGAGGTTATCATGGCATACTTTGTATTCCATGGTGCTTAAGCCTAAACATCTGGTTACTATGGTATTCGAACCCTAAGCTCTAAACCTATGGACTAAACATTATCTACATTCCTAAGCAAGGGTATTAGACTTTGGACTAGCGCAACCTATGACTAAGTATTATTGTAATACTATCACAGTGCAAGCTTGTATCATGTTAACGTTGATGTTTAAAGTTTGGGGTGACATGATATATGGTATAAACCATACGTTCCAGGGTTTAAGCGTTGGTATGCAGGGTGGTGATAATCGATACCTTGTAACAATGCTTGACTATGGAAGTGGGTTTGATAAATCGTTAATGGACTCTAGCCTGGTGCATTTAATGCTTGTTGAAAAACGTGACAGTGTTCCCCTTAGGCTTGGATCACGATGGATGTGCATTACATTGTAATTTGGGGTTTTGTCATTTTGGCTCTACGCAGAGGTATGGCCATGGAGGTGACCTCCAACTTGTGAGGTATGCCTGCATGAATTTATAATCTTGCACATTAATTTGGTTTACAGTTTGAAAGGATGGCATACTCCTCATCCCCATTTTGTTGTTGCTTGCAGGTGCCAAAAGGAATGGAGGAGTAGCATGGCTACGACACTATTGGCTCCAAGAGTTGCATTCATGGCCATATCAAGCCTACTAATTCAAGCTTAAGCTTTTCACCCTTCAATCCAGCATGTTGCGACTGAGACTGTCGAGTTTCCCATTTATGAAGGACTGTCAGGACTATTAGAGTTCTTTCAGGAGTTTAAAGAGAAATCTTTTGAACCACAAAGGATATTGGCTCTTGAAGTATCATTGAAGGCTACTCCGGCTCGATGGTGGGAAACACACAAACAGATGATCCATGACTAGGAACAAAGCCATAGATTGATGATGGTATGATTTGGTGATATAGAGGTCTATCATGCTAGGAGATATGATGTACGAAATGATCCTACCGGACATTTAATCGAGTGTCACACTCTATGGGAATCGTGACCCAGGGATGAATGGGTCCACGCTTTCGTTCACACTCTAAAAGAAATGCCGAGATCCTGGTATGTGGTGGCAGAGTTGCGTAGGACTATAACCACTTTGGAATATCTGTCTATTTGTTTTGTGTAGATGTTTAGTTTTAAGGACATCAACATAGAGGTGTGCAATTCCTTACAAATCATCCATGATGTCATACTCAAGGTCACCCCTGCCACCTATCTAGTTGATCCACATGCGCATTGTTCAGTTCATTCTATGATGGCCTGTTACAACTTGTCAGGGGAACCTGAAGATGATGATGAGTTGTGGAATGTAAAATATTCTAGAGTCCGAAGGGAGCCGTGATGTCACATCCCCCGACATACTGACGGACTCGATGAATCAGCCATTGAATATTCAGAAAGTTAACATTGGGTTAGCAGAGAACCTGAAATTTTCCAATGTTAGAGACTACTGGGATGAGCAGACCATGGCTAGGATCATATACCTGCTACATGAATTCTAGGACCTTTTTTCGACACGATTTTTTAGAGATGAAGGGAATTTTAGGAGACTCAGGGGAGACGAAAATCATGTTGAAACCAAATGCCAAACCGGTGCGACAGAGTCTATATCGACTGAATCCATGATACAAGGACCCTGTGAGGGTCGAGATTGACTGGATGCTTGATGCGAGGATCATTGAACCTATTAAAAAATCTGAGTGGATAAGTCCTATGGTATTCCAGGACAAAAGGATAGGAGAAATCTGTATTTACGTCAACTTAAGGAAGTTGAATGATGCATGTGTACATGATCCATTCCCGACCCCTTTTACAAATGAATTTCTTGAAGGTGTAGGTGGCCAGGAGATGTATTCTTTCACGGATGGCTTCTCGGGATACCACCTGATTTAGATTGCGAAAGAGGGTCATTATAAGACTACGTTTGTCACTGAGTGGGGCTATTTTCAATATATAGTCATGCCATTTGGGATGAAGAATGCACCAGCTATATTCTCTCGTGTAGTAGTCATTGTATTTAAATATTTTATTCAAAAGTTCCTATAGGTGTATATGGACCATTGGATTGTCTATTTCCTGATTAGGGACCATCTAGACAACCTATGGCTAATGCTGGAAATGTGTCAACAGCATCAGATCACCTTGAACTCTAAAAAGTGTATTTTTTGTGCACCATTTGGCATGTTACTAGAACACATTGTTTGCAAGGAAGGTCTGTTGGTCGACCCAGAAAAAATCATGCTAATCCTCAGTTTACCACCACTAACTAATGTCAAAATGCTTCGAGCCACACTAGGGCATACTGGATACTATTGCAAGTTTATCAAAGGATATGCTGCGATTACTGCCCCCATGGAGAAGCTGCTAAAGAAGGATATAGCATATGAATGGACTCTAGAATGTCAAGGAAGTTTTGACACTTTGAAAGCCAATATGGCCTCGGCTCCCATACTAGTTTTTCCTGATTGGGATAAGGCGTTTCATGTGCACATTAATGCTTCCTCTATCACGTTGGGGGTCATTCTTGCGCAACCAGGTGAGGGAAACCTAGATCACCAGATCGCATATGCCAGTAGAAAGCAGTATTTTGTTGAATGAAATTATACAATGATGGAAAGGGAAGGCTTGGTGATGGTTTATGCATTGCAAAAGTTCTAGCACTACTTGTTGGGAATACATTTCAAGATGTTCACTGATCATTCTGCTTTGCAATACCTATTCAATAATTTAATGTTGGGGGGGAAGATCAGTCGATGGCTGTTACTCTTCGAGGAGTTTGATTTTGAAATAGTTGTGAAGCCAGGATGATTGAATGATGGCCCTGATCATCTGTCCCGCGTCGAGAATGGGGAAGAACTAACCAATATTGATGATGGATTACCATATGTGGAATTGTTCCATGTTGACATCGCAGATGATCACTATGCACCAATTAATTAGTTTTTGGCCACTAGTATCACCCCAAAGGACATGTCGACTAGCCAAAAGAAGCCGCTAGTCGTAAAAGCTTCTGATTTTGAACTAATTGCGGGACAGTTATATAAGCTTGGATCGGATGAAATCCTGCGATGGCGTATTTTATCGCATGAGCAGGGTCCCATTCTCGAAGAAGCACATATAGGAATTGCTAAACTAGATTGGAAGACATACCTTCCAGTACATCCAACCTCCAAACCTCCATGTCACAGAGCAGACTAGAAGCAGAGCTCACATAGTCATTTTGCAAATGACCCAAACCATCATGTTATTTCAAGACCTAAGATTGAGACCCATGTTTCTCCATGCACATTAAATTCTCCACCCTAGCCTCCATTATCAAAAATCAAAACCCAAAGAATATAGTTCAAGTCACCCCATAACGCAGTGCCATGTTTAATCACCATGCAACATATACATCCCAACATGTGTATCGAATACTTAGGGTATAGCGATAACCATGGCATATGAAATATGCCATGGAGGGATATTATTATGTTTACAAACTTATACACACGGAATTTAATTAACCAAGGACCATGTTATAATATGCCATATACAATGTATACCATGTAAATGATAAAGTACGGAAGTAATTAAATCAATGTCATAAATCCATAAACCATAATAGGAACCAGTACAACATAGGTTAGTAACACCGGCCTTGCATAAAACAACCATAATAATATCACTAGAATAGGTCTGTAAGTTTATTCTCCATCCAAGTAGTATAGACAGTATGTCGTTAGGACACCATCATAGTCAGTTTTCCGTCATCAAGTGCACCTGCACACGATAAGGAAAGAGGTGCATTAGGTCCAGAAGAACTAAGTAAGCCCTGTAGCGATAAGTAGAATAAGTTACCTTGCAGGTGTTTACAAGGGAAACAAGTCCTGCCACTCCACCCCTTGACAAATACAAGTTAAGTCACATTTATTCATAAACAATAATCAAACAATATAACCAATGAGTAAGTAACGTAACCATCAAATTCAGATATTAAGTAACATAATAACAACGCATCATTACATTAATAACCACATCAGTAAAACGGAGAGTAGGAAGTAAGAACAACTTACCACAATATAGTGCAGTAAAACAAAGTATGACACATTCTGCATAATTTTAGATAATGTCCAACAAAGGTAGTATTTGACTAGACTAATAAAAAAAAATTATTTTCAAATTTTGGGGACATTATAAAGGGACTTTATCTATAAGGCGCAAGCAATAAAAATTCATTTCCAAAGATCGATAAGAGGTAACCAACAAGTCGTCTTTGAATTGCAAGTAAGTATGTTCTATTTGTTGAAGCATTATAATGGAATAGCATTGTAAATGTTTAATTATATATCTGAATTATCTTTTATGGGTAAATACTAGTCAATGAATATATCCTCATACTCGACAATTAGTCTCATTGAAGGAGAAGAAAGTAATCGAAATAGTTAGACTATTGGAGTTAAGGCTTTATGAAATAGGTTCTTGTAAGGTGGAGTAAAAGAGTATATGGAAATTCATCCTAGTTGTGAATGTTTAAAGGTTAAGTTTATATGATAATCTAAGGAACTCTCCTAAATTTCTTGACTTGGAAGTTCGAATTAAAATATTTATTACCTTTCTCTATGTTTCTTGTTATTCTTGAGAATGGATACCTTTTAGTTTCAATAATCATTTTAGTGAGTACGGTTGATACACTTTTTTGACTTTATATAACTAATTGAATTTGACTGACCCAATCAACAGGATTTCCAAAGATGGGATTCAGATGGGTAATCTTTAAGCAATTATTTGGATATGTTAGAAGATCCATTAAGTTTGGATGAAAGGAGGAGTATACAGATCTAACTAATGTATTGAATATTCTTTTTAGGAAGCATAGTTATGTTGACATTAAGTTTTTTCGTTAATACACATTCTATTACATTACAGGGGTATCAACTAGGCATTATAGGTTTGATACATAAGAAAAAAACTAATATGTCTTATTACCAAGTAAACTTGTACCTTGGCATATGAACGTTATATAAAAAAGAGATATGTGGTCACCCTTATAAAGTTATGTGGTTATTCCGTATAAAGGTATGCAAGTATATATGTAGACAATTTGTTGTTACTTACATCGTGTTAGTGTGTACAAAGAAAACAGGTTATCCTCATGAGAATTAATGTGCCAAAAAAATAATTTTATATCTTTCTTTATGTGAACCATGACATAAGGACAAAAATAAGGAAGTAAAAGAGGATGTTTATTTTAGATGATCATGTAGTAAGAAGGATGATCTCTTATTATTATGCTTAGGGAAAATATTTTCTTACAAAATTTGATTTTTGTTAATACAAAGTGGTACTAACAAGTGAATTTGGCAGATGGTTAAAATTCTTTGGAACTTCTTGAAAAACAAGAGCGTAATATATTATACATGGTAAGCATATGGTAAGAATCTGAATAAAGATCAAATATTCATGAACATATATATTAAAGCATGAATAAGAAAACAAGTGAACCTATTTGATGTTATTTTCTTGCATCTTGTATTTATCAAATATGCAAGAAACAATAAATGATTGATGTTTAAAATAACTTTTCATGGACTCAATCATGAAGGATTGAGGGGAAAATAACATTTTGTCTAAGTGAACACCAAGGGGAAAAATTGAGGATCCAACTCTAATTTGCTAGAGTAACGTTTCCTGGACTCAAGAAGGAGGCTGGGTGGAAAACAAATTCCTGGAATCAAGCGAGGAGGCTTGAGGGGAATTATGAGAGAGTCTCTAATATCAATGGAAATACCTAGGCACAAAGCTTGACATCTGGAAAATAGGACATTGTTTGATGTTTTTGAGGAGAAAATTTTTGACTAGATATCAAAAGCGAGAGTAACCTCAAATTTTATCCTGTAAGTCCAATTAGTGACAAAAACTCGAGAAAGAGTTCTGTGTTCAGCAGAAAGTTGTTAAAGGTGAAAAAATAAAGGGAGATTTTGTTGATCCACAAAATTGTTGTTGAAAGTTTTTAATCTTCATGAGGTAACAATAAAACACATGTTAACAATTTTCCTAGTAACTAGACTGTTGAATGTATTAATGTGTGAATGTTATCAATACTTGAGTAGGAAAAATTCCCTGAAGGGAGAGGATGAGTGATAAATAATAAATTTTAAAAATGTTACTCGTTGAAATTATGTAAAATAAATGATGCTAACTTGTGAATGAAAGAGATGTCTATCTCAAGTTGAGGAGTACTTAAAGCATCCGAGTAGTGGACGCAAAATACATCCTCTAAAAGGATAAGTAAATATGAATTACATATGAATTCTCTTGAGAGTAATGCTATATTAGGTCTTCTTATGAGGATAAAAGCACAAACACAGGCTAAAATGTGTTCCGTGAATTGCAAATGTTGTGTTGCATAAAGGACTTGTTGTTTATGTTCTAAGTTGGATTATGAATTAAAGACATGTTTCGTGAATAAATTTTGGAAGACCTAGTTTTGCTACACAAAAATGCAGGTTATGAAGGATAAAAACTTGTGGGAATCGCGGAAGATTAAATATGAACACAAAACATTAACGAATATATAACACCAAGGACTGTGTTAATTCTAAGGGGAAAATGATGTAACATCCCCTCAGTACGTGACCGAAAACAACAAAGTGTAAGTAAAAAACACTGTAAGTACTAATCCTAGCCTCATCAAATTATAGATGAAATTGATAATGCTACGACACTAAAAGCATGCATGACTAAAATGATGATTGGGGACGAATTCACTAGGGGGAGGGATGATTGGCTAAGAATCCATGTCATTAGATGATGGGTGTCATCTTAAGTGTCATAAACACTAGAGTTGCTCCATTGGTTTAAGGGTTTACCTGAGCTAATGTTAGATGCTAAATACCGCAAGGTTCTTAGTAGACTCATAAGGTCTAGTTAACAACATAATCAAAATAGTATTATTCAATTATATTACTATATATATTATTATAGCTTCAACAAAAGTGTTGTGAAATACTTTTGAACTCCCTCTCTTAAAAGGTCTTCTAAACAAATTTTATTTAGAAGTTAAGAAGAAATAATTTCCTTTCCTCTATATATATGCATAAGAAACATAAATTATTATAAGAGGAAAAGTATTTAGGATTGTTTAAACACATACGTTTCCTTAATAAAAGATGTGATTTACGAATCGATCTTGAAGCCATGTTTGATTGCATTGTAAGTCAACATTCTTAGTATCCTTGTATATATATAAACTCGAAGATCTACTAGATGTGTGTATATATATATATATATATATATATATATATATATATATATAGTCTAAATAAAGGTGAAATATACGATTATTGTCACATATAGTGAAGCCTAATCGAAATACTTAAATACTTAAACCTAAGCATTGAGTTGTTTCGAAACCTTTCATACGATTCATGGGAGTTTTTCCCTCTTAGAAGTGAAACGTGTAAGCACGTTGATGCCACTTGTCCCCTTGAACGCCAAAGGGTAGGTGTATAAAATCATTTTCTGTATGTGTGGGGAAGAGGGGAAGGGAAAATCGATATAGATTTGTTATACTTATGAGAGTTACGATCTAAGGTATGTTTTTCCCTGTGGGGAGTGGAGGGTTTCTAGGCGGACCCAACCATACGGTCGATGTAGAGGTGATCTACAAAGTGTGGGGCCAAAAAATGGAACTCGGCACTTCGCTCCCATTGTATCTACATTATATGTGATCCACATTCAGTGAGGACGGTTTTCTTTTTAAAGAAGTAGGCTGTGGTAAATGGGAAAAAGCAAGCAAGAGTCCAATACTCCAATCCGTGATCAGGTTTCTGCGTCTTCAATTGGATCCTAGGAGGAAATCATCCAAGGAGAATGGAACTAGAACTCACCCTCTACGATCATGGTATGGTACCTATTTATTAGTTGGAGAGCGTGTGTTTTTATTTATTTATTTTAAATGCATTCCAGATATGGATCATAGCTGCATGATTCTTTTGTGTATTAGATCTGCAAAACCAATTGCAACATGATCTTGCAAAACACATCTTCAATAAACTCATTTGTATGCTTAGATCTGGACCAAAGCCTACATGCCTTACCCTTGAATGTGGTTTGATTTTTATTTTGATGTGTGCAATGCATGCGTTTTAATGAAATCCAGATTTGAACCACGAATTGTTACCTGCGTTTTAGTTTTATTTCTGGATACAATTTGTTGGTTTTCCATTGAAATTATAAAGCAATCCATATCTGAATCATGAAGTGTTACCTTCATTTTAGTTCTATTGTTGAGTATGATCTATTAGTTTTCAATTGAAATTATATATCTAACCATATCTGAAGCACAAAATTGTTACCTGCATTTTAGTTTTATTGTTGGATACGATCTATTGGGTTTGCTTCAAAATTATATATTGATCCACATGTGATTCACAAATTGCTACCTGTGTTTTAGTTTTTGGATACAATCTATTGGTTGGACATTGAATATATTTATATATATATATGATGCATGATCATGAGTCTGCAAACCATATCTGTAGGGGAATCACGATTTTTCTATCGTGAACACGGATCACGGTTTCGATAGCTACATTTTAGTTTTATTTGCTAGGCATGATTTATTGTGTTTCCTTTTTTTGCATGATCTGGCAGATCCAATAGAGATCGTTGTATATAAGGTTACATTGTTTCCATGCGATTTTAATATGACTTGGAACTTACCTTGGTTATGTGCGATTCAATATGATATGGAACTTAAATTCTTTGCTTGCAATTTATTTATAAGATCTACAGCTGGATTTTATTATAGGTTATACGAAGTCTCAATGCATGCTATTTTAATATGAATGGAACTTACCTTTGTTCCCTGCAATTTAATAGGATCTGGAACTTAAATTCTTTGTTGATGATTTCTTTATAATATCTACAATTGGATTAGATTACACATTATAAGAAGAATGAATGCATGCAATTTAAGAACCTTTATGTTTATATATTGATGACCTTTGTATTGATGGGTAAATGATTTATGACCCTTGTGATAATGATGTCATTGAGATGTATACCTACAACATCGCCAAATGTCATAATTGGTTTTGGGAATCCAACCTCTTCGTTTCAAGTTTCACTTGCTATGGTTTTGGTTCATAATCCAAGCCACTACATCTTCATGGTAGAGTTTTGATCATGATTCCGAGGTCTAAGATGCCACCTTCCTTTGCATGTTTCTTTTTTATAATTTACTGTTTGGAAGTCCTTTTATTGTGGTGTAGCCTCCTCTTCTTCTTAAACTTCAAATTAGAAAGAAATCTCGGCTTGTGTCTCGATCATATAAAAATTGTAAGAGAAATTTGTATTCCTAGCTTGACTTGGGATGCGTTAAGAGTCTAATAACCAAGTTATCTTTGATCTTAAAGACTCTCCAATTTTATAACCTTGAACCTTAGTGAATTCATCGTCCATCTCGGCGGTGGCTTTAAACGAATCAACATACATCAATGAAGCCTATGGTTGGGAGGAAAGTCACAGACATGCTTTCAGTTGCTCAAGCTAAAGTCATATTAAATAAGTTTCTTTAATCATTAGTTTTGTTTATAGTATTTAATTTTATCTTGTTTATAAGTTTATTATGAAGCTTATATTCTTGGATTTATATAAGTTGATATATAGTACTAATATGTATCTTGAGTTACATGATTTCAAATGTTGGCTCTAAAGGCTCTGAAAGGCATCGGGATAACTCTCGGAAGACACTGTAGAGTAAAATTACTGTAGATGAGCATACTTTTTAGATTATGTGCTTTTAACATCTCAAGTATATTTAACCTTGTTGTTTGATCTATTCACTAGACTTATGTGTCATCTATCATGGTGACGTCTAAGAGATCAAGTACAAAGTATGGTACATTGTTATGTAGGGACCACAATTAAAGACAAGGTTAATGTGTAAATAGTTATCTCATTCCAAAGATAGTCTTGCGACTAGTGTAACAGTTGTACCTTATTATGATTTTTTTATTGCGCCGAGAGGCGCTCTACAGCCCAGTATGGGGGAGATCTTGTAACGTTATGTAATGTTGTAACGTTACGTAACGTTACATAGATGTCGGCTATAAAAAAACAAAACTTTTAATTATCTTTCAAAATAAATGTTCGTGAGAAAAACAACACAATATAGGGGAGATGTTGTAATGTTTCTACTTAACAAAATAATAAAAAATAATAAAAATAAAAAATTGAATTATCCGCAAAAAAAATGTTAGTCATGCACATGGTTTTAAAACCATGTGCAAGGCCTCTTAAAAACCCATGGTTTTATTGTACATGGTTTAGGAGGGCCTTACAAATGGTTTTAAAGCCATGTGCAAGGCCTCCTAAACAGCCCATGGTTTTGTTGTACATGGTTTAGGAGGTAGTTGCAAATGGTTTTAATACCATGTGCAAGGCCTCCTAAACAACCCATGATTTTAGGAGAGCCTTGCACATGGTTTTAAAACTATGTATGGGGAGATGTTTTAATGTTTTTTCCTAACAAAATAAAAAATATTATATGCAGCCATAAATAGTATTAAATATTAATAATAAAAATATTATTTGTGGACCTTAAATAAAAAATGTGCCTTTTGGTCTGAATCATATTAAAGCTCATAGTTGAGTGCAATACTTAAGAAGAGGTCCGCACCTCCAAAGATTTGATCCCTCTCGGAGCTTGATAGAGCCTCGGATTTGGATCTATGCTGGTGTAAATAAGCATTAAAGTGATTGTATTTGGTAGATTCTTAATCTTGAAAGAATGGTATGGTTAAAAGTAAAAAAAGTTGTAATTTATTCCGTATGATTAAAAATAAAAATTTATACTTCCACATGGAGAATCTTTAAAGGTATTTTTGGATATGTTACACAACATGACATGTACCACTAAAGTATGTATTAGTAACAAAACGCAAACTATAACATATATATTTAGGAGCATGTACGAACTTTATATATATATATTATGGATTTTTGAGGTGTGTGACAAATATTTAGACAATGTTATCTCTATCTACCTTAGTGGGAAGTTAACTAGATCTATCCTAAAATACATTATGAGAATAGTTTAGTAATAATAATTTAGAGACATTTAAATAATTTTAAAAGAAACAAGTGTTGATATTCTAATCCATAGTAGAACAATAATAACTTAGATTGATACTAGTTGCACTCAAATAATTTACTAATTATTATAATTGTATACATTACTAACAATATTTGATTTGGGCATGGATGTGAGATATGGGATACATTAATAATTAAATCTAGCATTTCACAAGCATCAATACAAAAGCTAAGATCTGGTTTTGATAACATAATAGGAAAGAGTACTGAATTGAAAGAAATCTACATTATATTTATACATTCAATAGATATGTGTTCTATATAGTTGCATAAAACATTTTTGCCTAAAGAATATAGTTGCAATTTAAAGTTAAGATAAGCATCCTATTGTAACTAGATTTATTAATAAGTAATAGAATAAGAACCTCACCATTGCTGGGACAATAGAAATGGAATAGCCTTTTCTCTCAACCAACTCCTACAATACCCAAATCACTTGCTCTAGAACCCCTCCTCCTCTTCGCTAAACCACAAGAGAAAAAGCCAATTAATGCTTCATTTCTTGCATTATAATTTCAATCATCCTGCAATGCTAGCCTCGTGCTTGCAATGCTAGCCTCCTGCTTGCTAATGGACATAGTGCTTGCTAATGGACATACTATTATATAGTATTTTTCCTAGGATTTGTTGAGTCATTTATGAGTATCCTCTTATGTACCACTCAACAAAGAGTTGTGACCTAATTTTGGAGAAAATGCCTATGCACCTTGAGTTCTCACTCAGCACCTACAAACACTTATATTTCCCTCTTGTAAGTTAGCAAACACTCTTCAACATCTACTTCATTTTTGTCCCTTCACTATCTTTTATTAATAAAAAATAATTTATTATATTTATTATATTTTTTATTTTTTGTAAAAATGATTTAAAATAAAAAAATAAATATTATAGCAGAATTTAAAATATTTAAAATAATAAAAAAAATATTCTAAGAAAATTTAATAATAAATTATTAAATCTTATTGTATTATAAAAAAAATTACCCTATCAATATAATTTTAAAAAATAAAAATTAATAAAATCAATTTTGACTTATTTAGAAATGACCAAATCGTTATAATTTGAAATAAATAAAACAAAGAAGTCTTTCCCAAAAAAATGAAAAAATTAAACATAACAATAGAATTATTTTTAAAATGAGTTTTTATTTCAATATAACTACTTTGACAATAGCCAAGTGGAGATATTGGTTAATATTGAAATAAGCTTTCCTATGTTGAGTTTGAAAAATAAAAGTTCGATTAAAAAACTACACAAGTTCCAAAATATCAAGAATTTAAATTTTATTATTATAATTGGAAAATATATTTTAATTTAGCTTCGGTTGTCAAATTGAAAGATAATCCAGTCCTTAAAATTTGGTCTGGTTCTGTCTATTCACAACAAGACAACCAGAAGGCGAGGACCCTCATTCATCGTACTGCAATGCAAGCTGACCACGACACATATTGTACACACTGTCGACATTGTTGAAGATGGAGTAACTTTGTTTTCGATAATCAATGTCCTTCAACATTGAAAACATTGGACTTTTCTCTTCATGGAATACGCATGTGATAATTTCTTGTTCTTGTTAGCATTATCGTATTGTATGCCTCCACATAACCTGTGAAGTTGAAAGTAAATGTACATGAGGTACAGTAATGGTGTGCGCGATGAAGAAAATAAATGGCGCTTCACACCTTATCTGTCCGGAGGGTAATTTATTTCCACGAAGTCGGTGGCAGAAAAGCGAGATGTTTTCAATTTGAAAACACCCATTCTAAATTGAAAGCATATGTTGGACCATTTACTGCTGGTACTGTGCGGAAACATGGATACATCCCAAACTGGAAATATCTCGTGGTAAATACACTACACTCCAAACGTGAACCTATCCGAGCCCATCCAAAACACAAACGTCCGTTCATTAACAGAGTAGACAAAGAAATGTCCGAAACATTCCTCCCGTTTATTTATGTAACCATGCACATATAGAGTCGCGGCCATTCGACCATTCCATTCTTGTTCTGATTTGTTAGTTCACTTGTTCTATTTCGTTTCAGTTTCAACTCCTTCGAAGGTAATTGTCATACTCCCCTCTTCACTACCTTAAATATGTTTGTGTCAATAAATTGTATTCAAGTGTTAGGATTATTGTCTTTAACTATTAGGATTAGGGTTCAGTGTTAGGATTAGGGCTCGGAGTCCAGGGGACAAAAATATGTATGGGTTGGGCAGATGTGGTATGAACAGGTGCTAATTATGTAAGTCTCACAAGTGTTAAGATTAGGGTTCAGTGTTAGGATTAGGGTTCAGAGTCAAGAGGACAAAATTATGTATGGGTTGGGCAGATGTGGGATGAACAGGTGCTAATTATTTAAGTCTCACAAGATTGTTTTGGAACATTTCTTGTTCTGCAATGTCTCTTTTCATACAATACATAGTTTATTTTTAGAAAATTTAGTATTTTAAGCGCTGTTTTTTAGCACCTATCGAGCATTGTAAGCTTATCCAGTATGCCAGTAATTCTGTATAGGCCTGAAATGCTTCAAAAATCGAATATCATCAACTCCTTGATCTCGGCATCGAACCTTGTTGTTCGTTTCCTTGTTTCTTTTTCTTTTCTGTATTTAATTGAATAGTTTCTCAGTTTTTTTTTTTTTGTGGGGCGTTAGTATACAGTCATGTGTATATTGTTCCAATTAGTATTCTTTCAAGATGTTTTTCCTTCAACCAAGAAGATAATTCTGCTACTTGATTAGACAAAGAACGCTATATTACAGGATTTACAAGTTGTTTAGGTTTTTGACACCTCTTCTTGCTGTATATTTTTTGGTTTTCAAAATGTTTTTCTTTGAACCAAGAAGACAATTCTGCTACTTGATTAGACAAGAACGTATACTACAGGATTTATAAGGTTTTTACGTTTTCAACTCCTCTCTTTCTGTATGTTTTAGGTTTTTGACACCTTTCATTCTGTATGTTTTAGGTTTTTGACACCGCTCTTCCTGTATGGGATCTACTGTAATATTTTGTATGAGTCTTTATAGACTAACAATGCGATATAGGTGAAGTAAAGTTTGATGTTTGTCAACTATAACAGTCCTAAATGGACAGGGAATGAATTTATGGACAATCATATAAAACAAGACTCGCAACCCATGGAAAATGTGGTTTTATCAATATATGAAACTACTATCCTTTTTCCTCTTTCATATGAATTTGTTTTTTATCAATATATAAAAACTAGTATCCTTTTTCGTAGGAAAATTAGTGTTGTTTCAACCTAAATTACCATTTTTGGATATCAATCTATATAAATAGTTAGAATTACTCCGCTATCAGTCGCTACTAATTGGATATTTTTATTTGGCGAATTAGGTTAACCATGGCATATCAACTCAACAACAATGGCAACGGCAACGGCAACGTTTACGTAACAATTATTACATATCATAACAATCAGCTTCCACCAGAGAACGTTCGACGTGAGAGAAATGAACAAATTTCAGATATAGATCGTCCCAACAAGACATTTAGTATATACAACGTGTTACGTCTGTATGGCATCATTCATGAAGCGATTCTAGCTGCGGTCGTTTCTTTGCATGGGCGGATTAGAGGGTGTGATATTTCATCCAGCCCACTGATTCTTCTATCTGGGATGTTCTCCGTAGCAATTATTCTTGTTATCCTCTTCATATTCTTTCGAGAGTTCAACGTTATGAGAGGTGGACGAGATCTCGTGAGTTCCCTATTTGACCACCGGAGTTGGGTTGCACAAAAAGCTGCTATTACTTTGATGTTAGTGGCATTTTCAGTAACCCTCTTCTACTGCACTCTTCGTCTCTCCTGTTCTCCTCAAACTTCCTCCTATCTCCGCCACCACTAAAGCTGCCTTCTCTTCCATCGACTAATCACATCATAAATAAATAAACTTGTTTATCTTTTATATTTAAATATGTTTAATCATATAATCATGTTGTTTACCTTTTGTTATTATATCATATAATGCTGATGGTCTTGAGTTACTAAACAATCGAAATTTTGACCCGAAAATGATATATATTGGAACTTGAGAATAAAACAATTATAAACTTGATAATGAAAAGCATAACTAACTTTTTTTATAAAACATTAAATAATTATTATATGAAAATATGTAATGTATATTTATTTTGCAATTTGATATAGATAATATTTTCTATTTATTTTCAATCAAAATAACTCTCAATGCATACCTTTTTTCTACATAAAAATGGTAACCTTTTATTAGTTATTTTTTTTAAATATTTCATAAAACTCATGATGCATCTTCATTATAGTCCACATCATTTTGGAAAATAAACCCGAATAGTATCTTTCTATTTAAAAATATCTCATACTATAAACAAAGTTTTCAAATCTATCACTTAATATGTGTCTTTTGAAAACATGACAGCACAATACATATAATGTAATGTTTAATCACGGCATTCCTTGTGTTCTTGAACCACTAATAATTTTCCCTCAAAGTACAAAAAATATAGATATAAGTTGTGACCTGATACTTAAGTTGGGAATCAATACTTAAGTTGGGAATCAATACAATAATTATAAATTTGAGAATAAAAGGTACAAGTCTAAAAATTCTTTGTGGGAGTTGTTGAACTATTAATAATTATTCCTTAAATTACGAAAGGTATAAGTTATGACTTGAAAATGATATATATTACAAATTAAGTTGGAAATAAATACAATAATTATAAATTTCATTGTTTTTTAAAATATAAAAATTATATAAGTTGTGACTTGAAAATGATACAAATATTATTGGAAATAAATATAATAATTATACATTTCAAAATAAAAAGTACAAGTTTGAAAATTATGATTAGATGTATTGAATATTTATTCTACATTAGAATTTTTTATATTTTTTAATTAATTAAGATAAAAAATTATATATATATATTATAAATATATTTATTTGACATTGCAAAAAATTTGTATTATAGCATTTTTTATATTTATTTATTAATCATAATAAAGTTAAAATTATGAAATTCAGACTATTCCCTTACATTTGTGGCTTGTCTTGGAGGATTACAAATATAACAATTAAATTAGTGGAGAAGAGGCACAAAAATATCATTACTGTAACAATACTTAAAAACCCACATTTAAAAAAAAAATGGCATCTATGATCATTAGATGATCAAACACTATTTTCACCTAATAAACACTTTAAATTTTAATATTTCAGCAATTAATGTAATAATGATTCACATTAAACTATTGAGAATTTACAGTTTCCAAGTATTATATTATGGTAAGGGCCTGTGCAAGAAGATGAGGGACCTTTTTTGGCCCGTTAGATGCAATAGAAACCTGAAAAATCAGGCATCCCTCAACTTACTTGGATTTTTTGAGATACTTATGCAAAATATCTTGCATTGAGTAAAAAACATGAAATGTAGGAAATTGAATCACCTTTCCGAATATATAACTTTTATGTAGATCGAAAATTTGCATAGCTATGTCAAATTTCATTTTTCCTAACAGGAAGTTTTTATTTTTCAGGGAAATTATAAGGTATATGGAAATTATAAGGTATATGTTTTTGTGGGTGCAGCCTTTGAGGGCCTAAATGATCGAATCAAGCTACAAAAATTGACATCCATGTAGAGAACCCATAGCACTAGTGCGGCATTATTTTTCAAAAATTAAATTAGTAATTTTATAATATTTTTATAATTGTCTAAGTGAGAAAACCTTGAAAATGGTACATGTTTTGTGGGTGCAGCCTTTGAAGGTCTTAATGCAAAAATCACGAAATGGGGTTTTGATAGAACGTAGAGGTTAGTGTCTACTTGTGCACCATACAATTTTTGTTTGAAGTGATCAAGAATTGAAAAAGTTATAGAAGAAACACTAACAGTGTGTTTCACGAGTTAAGGAGGTAGGAGAGAAAAGAATTTGAAGAAAATTATGAAAAATTAATAATTTTAAATAAAAGTTACATATTTGGAATCTGTAAAAAAAACCATATTTGTGTTTAAGATTTCGTCAAAAATGATTGTGTAGCATACTGTAAAGAGTGGTTAAACATAGGTTTCTTCAGAAACTGGAAGAAACACCCAATTAGCTTTGGTTCATGATCACCATAGCACAGGTTTGGTATTACCGAAGCAAACACCAAACCATACACATAGGATTAAGGTTGAGATGTGACCAAGTGATTCGGATTGGTTTTGACTCTAAAAAACATGGCGCGTTTTATTTGAATTCAAAAAAATATTCCCGCTCATAGAATTTTGAAACGCGCTCGCGTTATAGTGAACAAAAACGCGCTAGCGTTATAGTGAACCAAAACGCGCACGCGTTATTGAAAACATAAAAAATATTTTTTAATAATTCAGAGGGGGTAGGAAAGACTTTGGTTAATGTTTTAGAAGGGGTGGGGAAGGATCAAGGGAAACTATGGCTAATATTTAATAGGGGTGGGGAAGGGTTAAGGGAAACTGTGGCTAATATTGTATAGGGGTGGGGAAGGGTCAAGGGAAGCTATGTGTAATATTTAATAAGGGCAGGAAAGGGTCAAGAGACATAGAGAGATAGAGAGAGGTACCTAGAGAGAGAGAGAGAGAGAGGGGTACCTAGAGACATGGGGAGCGAGAGAGAGAGAGGGCCAGTAGAGACATACAAAGAGAGAGAGAGAGAGAGAGAGAGAGGTACTAGAGAAAGAGGGGGGTACTAGAGACATAGGGGGAGAGAGAGGGGTACTA